>CAJVPY010000927.1:0-22200 GCA_910591965.1 Dentiscutata erythropus
AATAAATATTAATATTACCCATTTTTTCCTTTGTTTAAAATTTTAATTTCAAAGTAAAATATCCCACACTCTGAAGGAATTGGATTGTTTGCTCGAACGATTACAGCTTTAAAGTCATCAGGATCTTTAATTAGAAGGTTTTAAATAAATTAAATAGCTATGATGATATTCTTTTAAATGCCGATTTACAAGTAACATTAAATATATTTTTGCAAGTTATCTAATTTTCATATTACCTGTATAACTCACTTTAATTCCACTTGAATCTATGTCAATAAATGGTGATTTATCTTCAATATTCCATGCAGTCGGTAAAACTAATTCTAAATCTCCCATTGCTGTAGGTTAAAATTCCATTAAGATCTTTTGTTAATGGACAAAAGTAATTTATACGTAGAATATTAACGAACACAATGTACTATTTATGTATACGTAGTTGTATTCTGTACTATAAAGTGTTACAACTAAACGATAAGTCAGGAGAACTAAAAATACTTAAGCATATGGAACGCGATTAGGCTAATTTATGTGATAAACAGTAAATAAAGATTGTATAACCCAAAGTTGCTTTTCCGCTAATTTTATATATGATCTTCATAAAATTTTTTTATTATTGGATAAAATTAAATTGTGTAACGATGCCCCGTACAATCCGCTATGGTGCTATGGTTGATCATTTCCATTCTATAAAAAAATTTTCAAATTTGCCCATATCAGAAACTTTTTGACATAAATGCAGAAATGAAAATAGTGGTGGCAAACTAATTAGTTTATATTAATCAAAATCAAAATCGCATTTTATTTCGGAACTGTGGTCAATATTTTAAATTAAATATATAGGTAAAAAAAAACCTCTAAACAATGATTGGGTTCGAACGTGTCTTGAAAACGAATTCAGTTTAGATCTTTAAATGGGTTATGGCAATTCAATCTATATTCAACAGAATAGATAGCTGAGTATAATTAAATGTTAAATGTATTACCATTATATTGCTGTATTGAATTTATATAGATAATAACGTGAATGCCAACCAATCAAATTTTGAGATTGATTTCGTCGATTGTATCAAAACGCCATTTTCAAAATAAGATACTTCAAAGGTTTTTGACGTAAAGGGAAAAAATATAGATAGTATATAAATATGAATAACAAAAATTTTTATTATAATAAAGAATACTGGTTATATTGTAAGATATAAATAGCTTAGAAATGAAAACTGTCTTTTTTTTTTTTACAAAGCCTATAGATCGTTATAAATTTTATATGTGCTGCAACTTGCAAAATTTCTGACATTACACTTGATCCGAATACGATAATATAATTGGCTATATAAAAACTTATATCATGTGCACGTTACAGACGGAAAATGCCACAACTACGTCTTTGATAATTCTATTATGAATGTATCAAAAAAGTAATTTCGGACCTCAAAGGGATAATGAAGATTATTTATCTAGCGAAACCTCAAGCGAAATTTTTCTAAGTTGCTCAAATAACAATATATGCATTGATTATATTGATAAAATGCTCATTCTAAATACGACTGGCTTTTTTTATAATAATTTTTATAATAAAAATTCGTTAAATTTGACGAAAATTTTCTATTTAGCTTGTTTTTGTTATAAAAAAGTATATCTAGAATCGACTGTATTTTGATTAATTCAATGGATTTAGTCGGATAATTTACAAGCGGCTATCTGAAATTCGCAACTATCCGAAAAATAGACTAAATGGATAGTCGAATCCAAGCTCTAATTTGAATTTTTATAGCAGCTTTAACCCAGCTATAAGAAAATAAAAATTAAAAAACTGAATCAGCCAAATTATGAGAACAAATTAATTAAAATTTTATATTAGTGTGTAATTAAAAATTTTGCTTATATATATAAGCTGTTTCTTTTCAAGTATTTGCTCTTGTATTCTTGAGCTTTTTTTAATATGTTACCGAATTTCCCATCTCATGTTCTAATAGGAGCAATTGGTAAAAGTCAAATTTAAAGAACGATAAATCATAGACATTTAAGTGACAGTAATTAAAAATTAAATTTGAACGATATGCTATATACTAAGTGACAATAACTACAATACTGCTATAATTATAATCGATTGGACTAAATAGTAATTTGGAAAAAATTTTCTTAACTTACACCCGGAACCCAAGTTAAATTTAAAGAACGATATATATACTATATTATTAAGTAATAATAACTACTATGATTCTGATCAATTGAAAGATAATGGTAATAAAATTTCCTTATCTTATACCTGGAATCCACCCAGAATTTTGTTTGCCTATTGTCTAGACTTAAGTTCCTCTGCTCTATTCCAGAAATTATTTACAGTATATTGTTATGTTATATTACAAATAGAATTTAAGGAAAAAAATTAAAGCTATTGATTTTAATGCAGAAAAAGTTTTTCGATTTATTTTATCATATTGCTTACATTGAATAAAATATAAAGATCATTAAATAATAACAATTATACAAGTTTGTTTTCTTAATATTTTCAGTACTGAAAGATACATTGAATATTCATTGTGAACCCAGTGAGAACTTGGGAGGTAATAAATTGAGGATTAATATGATCTTGCCAAATGATATTATTTGTATTTGTATTATAGGCATATTCTCACTGTTCATGGGTTTGTAATTGGATCTATTAATAATCCTTTCTAGATAAACATTATATAAGATGAAATCTGCTCCATCTTGATCTTTTTGTTGGCCTTTTTTTAAATGCCATTTCCTTATTTGTTATATCTCTCGTAACTACCATCGTAATGGCAAAAAAGAAGCCATTTACTGATTCCTTTATAGAAATCATTTGTTATGGTGATCTTGAAGTATAATGTAGTTTTTTGCCCAGCTTCATCCGAGGATGCCATCAATAATTTTCAAAACCGTTAGACTAACCAAATTAGAAAGAATTATAGTTAGGTCTCCATGAATTTCCAACAATTGGTGGTATGCCTACTGTCTTTTTCTTTCTGTGATCGCATATTAACAATTTTAAATTATTGTGCAGTCAAAAACTATCCGAAAGAATATGAAATCCCTGATATCAACCCGAGTTTCAAAGGACTCCTTTGAAACTCGGGTTAATATCAGGGATTTCATATTCTTTCGGATAATTTTTGACTGCACAATAATTTAAATTTATTAATGTGCGATCTAGTGATTGGACCCGGGTAGGTGCCAACCGGGTAACCCGGTGAAGTTTTGACCGCCTGGATGGAAACGGGTGACCCGAAATTGTAAGACTTTACTAAAAAAAAAACTTTTCAAAAAGGACTAAAGGCGATCTCAAGCATCCGCTCAATGGATCGGAGGTAAATTTTTAAACGTTACTATTTCGATGAGATACTACGTACAACCCATCTTTTTTCTTCAAAAACTTACCATTGATAAAGGTCACTCAAGAATTACTTTACATTTTTTTACATATCAAGCATAATAAAACAATGAATTCTTAGTAAATTTCTATCCGATCCAAAAAAAATTATTAATGCTAGAGACTTTTAAAACAAACTATATATCTGATATATACCAAGGATATAACTATTATATACTTAGAAAATATACTGTATTTGTATATACAAGTATTCGTAATAACAAGGGATATCTATTTTCACCCGGGTGGCTTTTTTTTTTAACCCACTCGGGTTCTACCCGGGTGGCATTTTTTTTTTGACAGGTCCAATCACTACAAAGGAATTTCGTCAAAACATTTATCAACAAACTACATGATGTAGCCATAAATTCGATAGTTATTCTTTTTGTATAGTGTTATAAGCCGACTAGGGCAAGCCAGCTAGTCAAAATAATATGGTCGGCTAGCTAATGCGGCTAAAGGTCACATCGATAAATTTCAAGAAAGAAAATGAATAAACATGAAATACAATTAAGAAAACTTCTGAAAAGTAGAAAATTATTCAGCCGCTTAGCTGGTGTTTTAGTCAGCTGGTTTAGCCAGTCGACTAAAATTTTGTACATATGAAACCCAGCCACCATCCATTCTGCCAACTAAAATAATGATGGTGAATCTTTGACAGCTAGTCCTGAATTCGTGATTAGTACGAACCAAATTGCTATAGTTATTATAGAAGTCTGTATGTTTCTTGATGTTAAACAGTTAAAATTTTTGTTTGCTTAGCTAACCTTTTTAGACTAAAAAGTCTGGTTACAGAGAAATACAACCCGCTGAAATGCTTGTGGAAGTATGAATTTATGAGACTTATAAGGGAACCCCCACAGCAAAAGGAGGCAGTGAGACAACCAATTAGATTTCGAGATTTTGTAAGAATTATTTACTTACGAATCTTGTGTCTTTGAAAAATTAATTTTTTTATTAAACAAAGAGTAAAAGATATAGAGTTCATAATTGATTTTCTCAAAATCACATGATCGTCTCTTTTTTTCGGTTCGGTTCCATATATTGATCAAGAGAAATATTTAGAGCTCGTTTTATATTTACCTATTTTATATTTTACCGTACTGTTCTTATTGGGAAGAGCTTGATTCTGGTCTGCCAGAGAAGCAGTCTGTCATAATTGGAAGATGGTCAGCAAAAGTGATCGCGATGGAGGTTTAAATATTGCAGAACCGGTGTTACATTAAAAGTCGGGTTCCCTCTAGTACCCGAATGCCGCAGTTATGCATGCTATAAAAGTGCATGATCTGCTTAATAATGCAAAAGTAAAGGCGCAGAATACATCACGTCGCTGGAATATAAACGAAGCTAGTTATATGGTTCGCTTCGAAGTAAGAATAAAATAAAGATGTATTAGTGATAAAATTAGAAGCACCAACGAGAGAATGGAGTAGAAATAGATACTTCCCGAAAAACATGTATTTAAGGCCCTTACTTTCGCCTTGCTTTAGCTTAGAACTCTATTAGTATAGAATTCTCACCCCTTAGAAATAGTTATTTTCTTATCTCCTTTGTATATCTTAGTTACTTTATCGGTTAGATAAAGTAGCCGTGTCTTCATACACGTTAAAATTCTCTTATTTTTTATTTTTATTTTTTAATAAATATATTTGAACGTTATCACGTGACCACGTGACTTGACGTCCATTGTTAACCGAATTGTTAGTAAAACATACAATACAACCTAATATATCCTCATATATATTAGAAGTTGTGCCTCTTTTGAATAAAAGCCTTAGACAAATCATCATTGATAAGTCATGCAATTCTTGAATGTGTGCCAGGTTCGTGGCGCAGCAGAAATTCTTTAAAGTTTGTTTATGTTAGGGTTAGGGTTGGGATTAGAAGTTAAGAGGGAGAGTTTATATATTAAAATTGCCCAACGAAAACTTTTTGTTAGAACACTAAAGGTGTTATTCTTATTCAGAATTTCGAGAAATTGCGATTTTTGACAAAACGAACGTTTGTTTTGGATTTTAATCGATCGTGTTACGTTACACCTGATCTTGAAATCTGATTTGTAGTTAAGGAAATCTGCGCCACGAACCTGGCACACATTCAAGAATTGCATAAGGCATAGAATTGACTTAAAACCCTTACCATTTACTTTCCATACTGCCGTAGTTATAGTATCTGTACTATATCGGCCCCGTCCCTTGAGAGTCTTAGAAGATCGACTTTTGGGTGTGACACCGGAAGGGAGAAAAGCGATTCTATTATCATTGACCAAAATTCGAGAATATCTTTTGCAATAGTTGTTATTTATAATAAGACTAATTTAACTGTACACAGAAGCACTCTATAGTATATTCTAACTCAGTAAATTTCTGAAATTAAAGCCAAAGAAATTAGAAGTTTAACTTTTTATGTAAACATCCGCTGTGTGAATAATGTACATCATTTATTTTTTTTTCTTTGATAAAAGCATTTGAAGTTTTAAAAGACCTAATCCTAGGATTCCTATCAAACCGAACCAAACTTTTGATCATATTCGAGTTCAGTTGAAATCGAATCCGAACTATTTTTAAATCCTTCTTTAGTTCGGGTTCGATGCTGAACTTTCGAGTTGGTCTGGGGTCGGTTCGGGTTGGACCAAAAGTTTGATAGTCGAGATCTTGACAGCTTAAGATCCTGAAAAGTTAAGAGCCTAATTCTATTATATATTTAATTTCTTTTTTTTTTTAGTGTGTATAGTATAAGGAACATTTGTTAATTTAAATATTTAATATAAGCTATTCAAGTTCATGAATTTATTAATTGTAGTAATTAGCACCATAATTTATAGCATACAGTATCATTTTATTAGTTATAGACTTTTACTTACACCTATATATATATTATCTCAAAAACTGGTTAATTAATCAATGCAAGATGTCCTAAATAAAAATGCTTTACGCCCCTAAAAAACCCTTTTCCAACCCCTAATCCAACCCCTAAATACTAACACTAACATGTGTTGAAAATTTTTATAAAAAACATAATAAAGCATGTGATAGGTGCAAAACCACATTTTATAATAAATGTATTTATAATGCTGTATAATAAATGTTTTTTTTTTTTTTTTTAAGCCAATCGTCCAGTAAAATAACAGTAACAATAACAAGAATGAAAATAAGGAAATAGCAATAAATACAACAGTAACGATAGAAAAAAAATATAAAATGAAAAGACTAAACAACTATTTAGTGCTAATAGTAGTAGCACCATAATTATTAACGTTGGTGGCGGTGACAGTAACAGCGGTAGACTCATCAACTGCCGGAGTGCTTTGGGAGGAAGTTCCGACAGCCTCAACGGTAATGTTTTGCTCCTCTTCATCAGCTGCAGCCTTTTGTTCTTCAATGAGAACCTTTTACAAACCAAAACATTTACAATTAATAAACATTAAAGAAATAGGAATAGTTTTTAATAGAATTAATTAATTTATAAAAATAAACGTACATCTGCAGTCCATAGGGCAGCACCAACGATAGTAGTCCAAAAGAAGATGAAATTTGCCACAGGGATCAATTGGAGAGCCATTCCAACCGAACCAAATGCTATATAGTCATAACGATCTTTCCAAGCAAATTCCCTAGATTGTTTTACGGTGTATTCTCTAACCAGCATGTGATAATGAATTTGGTGACCCCATGTAAATTGCCATCCGTTAATGATGCAATATAAAACCGTTCCGGCAACTGGAATAGCATTAATTGGTATGGTGATGATAAGAGTGAGTACCTAAAAAAAATAATAAAATTAATTACAAGGTTAAAAATTTAATAAGACAAAAAAGAAAGTTAGAAAATACAAACCTGAAAAAATGTCAATTCAATTCCAAATCCAATGCCACGAAATAATAAAACGAATCTATCAGTATGCCTCGGTTTATCTAACACAGAACCTAATCCTTTTAACCTCAAAACATTATCAAATAATTCATCTTGCCATTGTGGAGTGGCGACAAGATAAAATATGAAAATGAAAACCACAGATTCAATTATACAAAGAATAAACGCAAGAATAAATGAGAACGGAGGTGGAATAAATAGTAAAGTGAATAAACCAGCTTGTAAACCCAATAATACTACAAACGTTAATGATATTATGAAAATGGATACGACAACAGTTAGTAATATAACCAGTAAAACTTCTCTAACTAACGACCAATGGGAAAGAAAGTAAAAGATTCCTTTGATCGGATATTCTAATTTACTGAAGGTCATTTTTAAATATATTTATTATACTTTTTTTTTTTTAATGTCAAAGTTACGAATTATTTATTTATTTTTTATATATTTATTTTAATATTTTTTATTTATTTATTTATAATCGAAGCCCAAGTTTCTTATTATTTTTTTTTTTTTAGAGTTAGAAGTTTTTTTAAGACCATCTTTTTAGGATGAGATATTATATATAATAGTGAAATCTAGCCAAAAAATAAGGTTTTATGCGTGTAATGCACACATGAGAAGATTTATTTATTGTAATAGAATGATGGCGGAAAAAATTCAACCGATATAGACTTTTGCGCGACAGATTGGCATCTTCAAAATATAATGAATATGATATGCAACCGGTTTTTATTTACACGCGACCATCAGTAAAGGTACGCCTTACCATAGTTTTTTTTTTTTGTACGTATTCACTTGCACAAGTTAAATAATCGTCATTAATATAACTTATTACGTATGATATTTATGAAGGGGTGAAATTTAATTAACACTTTTTAACAGATTGATTTTAGCAAGAATTTAAACTTGTTTGAGTGTACAGTACATATCACAGTACGTATCAAGATGCCATCTTACAGAAATAAATTATCATCTTATACGTAGAAATCATCTTAAGGAATGAATTATCATACAGATATGAAATTTATTATGCATTAATGAATTGTTTCTTACCAGTTACCGTATTAGCCATTCTTGATACCAATGATAAACGATATCCAAATATTAGAAAGAGTGTTAATAAATATTTCAACCATTGGAATGGGGCGATATTTTCATTGATATCCATCTTTCAATACTGCAATATCAAAATTCAATCTGAAGGCTTTAACGTTTAAAGATTGATTCTGGACACCTTACAAGTAACAAAAGCGCCTCAATCTCCAATCTAGTATAAATTAGTCTGATTTTCTCTGATAAGGTCATGGGACTTTTAGGTCACGGGATATGATTATTAAATTAACTACCGTTATGATACCTCTACGTGTAAGTATTCTGCCGTTAAAGGTAATCCAATCGGAAATTTTTGTTTTCTGTTCCTTTCTGAGTTTGGTAATGTAGTATTTTATAACATTTATTAATTTGAGGGCATACAATTCTTCGGAAAATACGTAAATTAGTCCGAATTTTTGAATATCGAAACCTTATTTTTACTCTCTTTTTTTACAGTTTTATTTGATTATTTATTAGTTTAAAATTTTAGTCGATTCTTGAAATTTTTCAATTTTTATAATCGTAAATAAAATTTATGTCGAATAAACAGAGATTTCGTTACCAGGATTTTTCGGATCCAAAAACTCAACTTGTAACCGCTGACAATAATCAAAATGCTTATGACATTTACTGTCCACAACCTTCTTGCAGGTGTCTTCTTTTGAGAACAAGTTTTGGGACACTTGTTGAGAGACCTAAAGATAAGGTAATCAATTAAATAATTTGAATCATTTAACATATATTCATATACTAGATATTCTAACTTTATTATCTTCATTTTCTTCATTATCTTCGATTTCCTTCATTATCTTCCTTTCTGTCTATATAATAGACAATGCTACCTCCTAGTGACGAAAAATCAGAATCAAATAGTACTACTAACAGTAAAGAAAATATAAATCGGAATAGTACTAATGGCGAATCAACTTCACAATCAAATGTAGAATACTGGCAATTAACAGACATGATGACATTTGAAAATATTGGTTTTTCAAAAACTATCGAAGAAACTGGATTAAAATATATATGTTGTGCTGATTGTAATGTGGGTCCTATTGGATATCATGATACAAAAGCTCAAGAAAAAGAATATTTGATTGCTGTTAATAGAGTTAGTTACGATGTTGGTTCTCTAATTTCTGAAAACATTGTTTAGGTGAAGTTGATTTAAAATTTCATCATATGGCTTTTTTTTTAATCATAATTCTCTTAAAGTTTTTTTTTTTTTTAGCTAATATACATCTGCTGAGATCTATGTATTTTGTTAAGATCTTTGAACATTTTATGTACTTGTTGTTTTTTAAGATTTTTTTTTAAATAATTTTTATTTGTAATGGTATTTCTTATATGCCTTTTTTAGAGTACCGTAATAACTTGTTAATATTAATATGCTTTTAATATCGTAATTCCTCTTTTTTTTATATATCTAAAACTATTTCAAAATCTGTCAGATTAGTCTGGTCGCATAAAACTCTCAATTTTAAAAGTATTTAAATCGAAGAATCTATGAATCTATGAATGATTTTTATAAAGGTTTGAAAAAAAATGTTTTTAAATTTACGTATACAAAAACTTATTATTATTATTGCTCTATTTTGAATTCGTATTTAAAATTTTCAAATGAGAAATTTTCAATAGGACTGCAATCAACTTTGTTAAATCCATAGTGTTTTTTTTTTTAAAAAAAAGGAATACGTATCAGTGGACTTGCTTGTTTTCATATTTAAAGATAAATAGTTATTTATATACCAATCCATCAAATCGAGGCTAATTGGGATGGCACCAAATCTGCCGATATAATACTTACACAAAAAATAATAAGTGTTCTTTGAAATATTATCCGAATTTACATTATTAAATTCATATAACGAATGAATTAATGACAATTATATACTATATATTATGTTCTGATGCATTCATAAATAACATCGACTAATTAATGTTGATAACTATCATTCAATTCCCATCGATATAGTAATTAATAATAACAATGACTATATTATATTTATCGTGTCACTCAAGATCGATCTTGATTGATAATTTGTCGATTATCTTCAAAATACCGCAGCTTCATCATTTTCCTTGCCGACAAATTGACCATGGCAGATGTTATCGATTCGAGAAAAAAGAATTGTAAACACACAATTAATTAATATAGTTCTGATTAGTTTTGGATAGTTTAATTACAACAATATTAAGTCAAAGAATTCTTTAATGAAATGATTCGATAGGATCTTATATAGAATGTCTTAAAATTTTACAACTATAATAATGATAAAATAATATACAACATATACAGATATATATCAGATATGTATTTTTCAAACTAAGAAAAATAAAAAAAAATAAAGTCTTTATTCTAATTGTTATTATTATTTTTTTTTTCGAAACCAATTTTAATACCTTTATAATTTTTTTTTTTTCACTGGAGCATTTATAATTATCTCATAAACACCTCCAACCTCGGCAATCTTCTGAATTGAATACGTTTTTTAGCCCGTTTCCACTCTTCCTCATCATTCAATAAGGTCCAAAATCCTTTATTATTATACCACATTCTATCCCACTTCCATCCGAATCTTTGCTTTAGGTAAAATTGGAAGTGACCTAACAGTCCATCACAAGGATAAATAACCGCACGTTTTTGAGTGGGAATAATACATGTAATGTATATCTAAATAATCCTCGTTAGATGTTGAAAAGTTATGTGGTATCTTTAAAAAAAACCACAAAGATCCTTACTTCTCTTCGTTGAATTGTTGTGACATTTGGTGATTTCAATGTTGAATTTGGTTGAAGTATCCCTTTTGAGTTCATCATTGAAGGTTCTTCCTTTGAATAATAGGCATTATCGTTTTTAATGCTTCTAAAATTATGTGATGTCCAGTTATTATTGCGTGAGGCCTATTAATATTTTTTTAAAAAAATTATGATATATATTATCAAATAAAGATGTAAACAAATTGAAATGGTCCTATTTCTTATAAACTTTGATTAACCTTATTTAATTGACCTGTCTCGATCACCAATTTTTTTATAAACTTTTCTATTTCAAATAATTCTCCTGATTTTATGAAATTCTCCGGTTTAAGATTTAGACAACTTAAATCAGTAAGACGATCGTTTGTAGGATCTTTATATAATCTCACTGGATTTTCTTTGTAAGGATATCCTTCCGAGTGATATAGGTACTAATATGTAACATAAAGAAAACTTAAATCTGATTGTTGTCAAATTAATAAATTATTATTATACTATATCTACATATATCATTTACCGTTCTATCAAAATTTGGATTTAATCTCAAAACAATGGCTTTTTGATCTCGATCCTTGGCGATTCGAAATTCTTCAATTTCTTTAACATTTATAACGATTTCATCTTTCATATTATTTAAACAAATCGAAATTTCTCGACTTTTTCCACGCACTAAAAGTGCCATATCTCCCACTCCGGAAGAAAACATACGAACACTTGTGTGTTTGTTGTTAAAGGTAATTGCTCTCAATGGTATTTTGCTTTCATGGTTATTAACGTTACTTGAACGAGGAGTGAAAGTTATCGACGTACCACCTTGAGGAAAGGGAAGAGTAGAGAAAAAGGGAAAATTGGAAAGTGGGAAAGTCGAGAAAAGTGGGAAAAGCGAGAAAGTGGGAAAAGCAAGAAAAGTGGGAAAAGTGTAAGAAATGATTAACTGTTAATAATAAAAACTTTCAATGTTAGGTTATAATGTTATATTAAAATACATTCATTTACCAGATACCCATTCTATATTATCTTGATTACTTAGGCTTTCTTGAGAGCTGCTTTCCATTTTAACGATAAGATGCTTTGAAAAATTTTATCGATATATATTGTAATAAACAATACTGCGGAACAATCAAGTTCGATGAAAACGTGTAACGTGGTACATAGATCAAAATAATCATATGCCAATCATCTTTTTAAAGAAGTAATTTTAAGGTTCGTTTACTCTTTCTACAAAATGATAGATCACCTCCTTGGAAGGCCCTCCCCTTCCTGGAAACGATTTCAGGTTTTTCTCGTTTCACTTACCTGGTAACGAATATTCTTCAAATTTATGTTTTAGCTTAAACTTTCCGCTAAAATTCGTAAATATATGCGTGATCTCGTCTTTAGGTTCTTTGTTTTATTTAAAATCGATCGTCGAGGTCCAAGTTTTCTTCATATATGGAATGAAAAGTTCTGTAAGTTTTTTTTTTACATAGTTATTAATTTATCCTTTGGTTTAGTATTTATTTATCATTTTTCGTTAAATAGCTCAATTTTCTCCATTTCAACTGGTGGCTGGAACTCTCGCTGTTTTATACATTTTGAAAAATGCCGATCGTATGATAGGACTTGGAGGTATTCTTATACTCAGATTCCTCCACATTTTAGTTTTATTTATTTATTTTTTTTTCTGATTCACACAACGTTCTTCGCTCTAATAAATAGCTCCTGAGCCACTTGCACGGCTAGTATGTGATAACATAATATTTTGCATTACAATTTTCTTTTTCTTACTAAATTGTCATTGTGTGCTATTTGACATATATAGTATAGTCGAAATTATTATCGAGCCACGTGGATTCTTACTGCATTAGATGCTGGTTTTTGGACTGCAATGTCAATTCGTCCAAAACCGTTTCGAGATATAATGAGTATTCTTTTTTCGATTTATTATTTAATATTTGCTGACCAAGCAGACGAAAAGGTATTAAATTATATTTTAAGTATTTTTGATAATTATAAATGATATATATATATATGTGTATAAAAATATGTAGTATATATTTTGAATTAATTACTAAATCAATTATATCTTACTGATTTAGACTAGACGAGTACGTGCTACAGTTACTGTTGAGCAGCTTCGTACATCATGGGAAAAAACTCTTAACCCTTACTTACGTGCGTTAATAAGGCGTACACATCCACGTTTAACTATTAATCAAAAGAAAATTTCGATTCCTCGACCAGAAAATAGTCAATATTCAAAACCGATCACTGGTTATATATATTATGATGGTCCTTTAGAATCGTTCAAATATTGTGATAGCTTAATACTTAACTACCCTGGTGGTGGTTTCATTGCAATGCCTCCTCCATGTCATGAAGATTATTTGGCTCATTGGGCTAAAAAGACTCAAGTACCTATTCTAAGTATTGACTATGGAAAAGCACCCGAATATCCTTATCCTTATGCTTTAGATGAATGTTTTGACGTTTATCGAAGTATAATTGAAAGTAATGGTGAAGTAATTGGAATGGCTGGTTGGAAAGATAAAGATGGTAGTAAGAGAAAACAAATAAAAATGACTTTAGTTGGCGATTCTGCGTAAGTTAAACTTTTTATAATATTATTTTCTGCTTTATTGAATTTTTTTTATACAACGATAATTGATGTTTAATATTATTAAGTGGAGGGAATTTTGTTGCGTCAGTCATGTATAAAATTCTTGAATATCAAATGCCCATTCCCCATCCCAATGGTTTGATTCTCATCTATCCCGTGCTTAATTTTGATATTACTTGCTGGATGCCACCATCTCAGCTATCGGTTATTAGAGCCGAATCTACGACTTCGATTCCTGGTGTACTCGAATCTAAAGATCACTTGAGTCACAAAAGTCCTTTAGCTGTAGTTCCTGATGTTAAGAAAAGAAGATGGAGAAAGAGTTTTTCTGGATCTATGGAAGATGAAAGAACGATAGAAGAACGTGTTCGAGTGATTGAAGGCCATAATGTTCCTAAACATGAAAAACGTCCTCGTCCGGTTATTGGAACTCGTTTAACAATGACCAGTCGTATGAGTTTTTTTAATGACAGAATCCTTAATGCTGATTTGGTAATGCATAATTACTAATCACTAATCATATAATAAATAGATTTAAATTTTGGTTTTTCTTGTTAATTTTTTTTTCTTCCTTTTTTTATTAGATGCGCGCATTGGCAATTATTTATATTGGTCCTAACAATTATCCTGATTTCAGCTCTGATTACTTACTTTCTCCTATTGTCGGTCCCGATGAGTTACTTGCAAAGTTTCCAAAAACTTATCTAATGTGTGGTGAAAAAGATCCACTCGTTGACGATACTGTTGTATTCGCAGGACGTATACGTGAGGCTAAGAAAAAGAAAAGGTTGTTAGAAAATGGAGGGAGATATGGAGAAGGATTTAGAATAAGCAGTATGAACACTAGTGATAATATAAATACGGATTCTGAAGATTGGGTTGAAGTGAAAATTATTCAGGGTTCTAGTCATGCATTTTTACAGATGCCAGCACTATTACCTGAGAATAAAGGTGCCATCAGAGCCTGCGCTTTATGGATGCACGAATGTTGTCAAGATAAATCAATTGACATAAATACAAACAGTAAAGAATTAATTCATGAAGATGAAGGTTTAACATTCACTTCACATCGTTCAAAAAATAGTGGTATTGCTAATTTTAAAAAGAATGAAAATAGAAATCTAATTTATCAAGAACCAGAACAAATTCAAGATCCAACCTTAATTAATAATAATATAAACGTCCCACAATCATTTCCTAATGTATTATTACCATCAGATGATAATATACAAAAATCCACAACTGCCACTGTTTTGGCTCCTGGGCATAAACTTTGGGAACAAGAGAATATATTGAATGAAAATGAAATTTTAAAAAGACGACGAGATACATTGGTTAGAAATTTAACGGAAGGCTGTAATACTGCTATCACTGTTGAACAAGAAAAAGTGACTAAATAGGATATTTAAGAAATTATAAAAAATAACTAATTTTGGAATATTAATTGATTTATTTACATTATATATTATTTTATAACAAATAATAAACAAGAGAATTTTCGTGGTTTGTGTGTCTATATATTTTTCGTGAACAATGTCAATGTGTTTATAATAAATTATTTTGTCTAGAGATACTAGTGAAATTAATTTTGCTAATTCAAATATTTCAATATTAATTTCACCACTCTGATTTATTCATTTAAACGAATAATTCATCCTTTTTTTTTATTAAAAATATATATTAAAAAAATTTTACAATTTTATACTGAAAAACAAATAAACTCATAGAAACAAAACTCTAAATTTTTAATTTACAAAAGTTTTAAAAAATATTAGATATTCATTCCTAATCATTCCTAACCATTCCTAATGACTCTTGTTACTCTTGTATATTATTGCCCTTAAATTGTCTACGCCACAACATTTCCAACTTTTTTTGTCGTCTTTCTTGTCGTAATCTTTCCTCCTCTATTTCATCCTTAGGATTGCTGACAATGACCATATCTTCCAATTCAAGCGTAGCATTTAATGCATTTTCACGCGTTATTTCGTCTTCTATCCATTGACCATTTTTATTTTTTTCTTCTTCCTCAGACTTTTCTATAATCAAATCTTTTGGTTCAGAAACGAATTCATTTTGATTTTGCTCAGGAATGAATTCATTTTGATTTTGCTCAGGAATGAACTCATTTTGATTTTGCTCAGGAATGAATTCATTTTGATTTTGTTCAAGGATGAATTCATTTTGATTTTGCTCAGGAACGAATTCATTTTGATCTTGTTGTTCAGGGATGAATTCATTTTGATTTTGTTGTTCAGGGACGAATTCATTTTGATTTTGTTCAGGGACGAGATTTTGTTGTTCAGGGACGAATTCATTTTGATTTTGTTCAGGGACGAGATTTTGTTGTTCAAAACCGAATTCATTTTGATTTTGTTGAAGATATGATTCGGGATCAAAAATTTTTGCAGTTTGTGATTGAACTCTTGCTAATTTAACTGTTTCAAAAGGATTTTGAATTGATATATTATTTCTGCCAATTCCAACGTTTGTCATATTAATTATACCTATGCTTCCAAAATTACTACCTCTTGGACCACTAAAATCACTAATGGAACTAACATGACTAGTACGATTAATATTATAAAAATTTGAATCAACACCTATTACATTCCCATTCCCATTATTGTCATTATAAAATTCATCAGAATTATTAGAAATGTTTGAATTGAAGGAAGATCTTTTAACAACAGGTAAAGGTGGTAATAAAGCTGAAGCAACATTTGAAGAAATTGATCCTATATCATCATCAGAATTTTTAAAACCACGTTGTCTAGAAGGATCATTTTTATTATTTGAAAATATATTTATAATCCTTTCCCGAGCTGAAGAGGTCATATTACGAAATCTATTATCACCAATATTATTATTGTTATTATCAATAGCTTGTTGTTGAGAAAGATCCGGAATTCTTCGATTATTATTATTATCGTTATTAATATTATTAATAGTAACTAAAGAGCGCAAAAAATTTCTTAAACCATATTTTCGAATTCTTACTATTGTAATGAAAATAATAAGTACTGCTGCGGTAATTACAATAGATAATAGAATAATTTCAGGAGT
The DNA here is from genome assembly GCA_910591965.1 of Dentiscutata erythropus. Classification (NCBI taxonomy): domain Eukaryota; kingdom Fungi; phylum Glomeromycota; class Glomeromycetes; order Diversisporales; family Gigasporaceae; genus Dentiscutata; species Dentiscutata erythropus. The sequence continues at coordinate 16,787 of CAJVPY010000927.1, forward strand.
ACTAGTAGCATTTGTAGCAGGAACATCAGGAGGTTGAAAGGTTAAAATAGGTCGTTGTAAATCATTAAGAGCAGCACAGATTTGATCAGTCAAAATAGGTTGTCCATTTGATGTTAATACAGTATTATTTTTTACAGTTGTTCCATTACTATTTATAAAATCACCAGTGCATCTATGAGTATCGCATTGATTAGCACTAAAACAAGGAGTTACTCTACTAAATTTTAATCTACAAATTCCATTAGTAATTTTCTCTGAAGTTGTTGTAACACCTCCGTTAACAGAAGTATCACAAAAAAAAGAATTTTTACAATTTCCCAAAAAATCAAAAGGGTTCGTCCAAGTTCCAGTAATATTTGATAAAAATTGAGAACCAAAAGAGCTATTAACTATTAATTGAACTAAAAAATCCGCATCGACTTGATTTTTTGGTGGTATAAATGTTTGACATTGTTGACCTTCAAATTTTAAATCGGAGAAAACTAAACCATCTTGATTATTAATTCTCCATACATTTTGATCTGTGTTATCACAATGAAACCCATTTACATCGACAATACAAAATGGTGCTGTAGAATTACATTGGATAAGTTGACATGGTGGTTTAGAGCATGGAGATACTGGACACATATCAATCGGTTGTGAATTTAATAGTGGATCTGATATGAATGTGGGTGTGGGTGTAGATATGGGTGGAGTATTTAGTGTGGAAGTAAATGTAGATGTAAATGTAGATATCGTGGATGTAGGTATGAAATTGAAATAGGTATAGGAAGTTGTTGTCGGTGTAGCAATTAATTGTCCCTTGTTAGGGTAATAATATTTGTATTTATCGTCATAATAATAACTTTTTTTATTGTTTTTTTTTTTTGACCTTGTAATACCAGTACGAGGTGATTTAACTTTTCTATCTGATTTCCCATATTCTCTTACGAATATGGACAAGTCATCATTTGATGTCATGTCGTCGCCACTTGAGTTAACAGAGGCTGAACCATCATCAACTCTTTTGAAAACTTTATTATTATTAGGTTTTCGTGTATCACTAGCTCCATCTGGGTTATTATCATTAACCTCGTTAAAATATCTTAAGTTATCGATAGCAAAAACGAGGCCAGCTCTAATGTTTATACGTATAAAGAGGATAAATATTAATATTGTCGACAATGATGATAGTGATATATTCCATGTCATGACTTTTCTTTATTTAAAATAATCATGAGGTTAGTTAGATACAAAGCGTAGCAATTGAGATAAGTGTTTGACGACGGACTATTAACAAGGAACGATATAAAGAACGAATAAAAGGAAGAAAATAAAATGAAACAAATTAATTATTAATTAATTATTATTAATATCATTTTTGTTGAAAAAAATGAGTATTTAATCGTGCTAACGCTAATAAATTATGATACATTGTAAGATGTATACAGGCGATCAAGTGCGAATAATGTTATATATATATTCTTTCATATTTAATGTTTTTATCGTTTTTAGGTTTTATGCGATGCCTATTATAGTAGGTAGTAAGGTAACTACTATGAATATATTACATATTTATACGTATATGAAAAACTTTCTACATCAATAAAGTTTTTCGTACGTAGTTGCGTATAAAGTTTCAATACAAATAATTGAATAATTTATTCGTATTTCAATCCTTTTATTATGTAAAGTTGACTTTTCCCTTTATAGAAAATTGTTCAAGTTAAATGTGACACAATAAAAATTTTTAAGAGAAATGGGTGGGTGAGTAGACAAAATCTAGGTCTAGTACTCTAGATCTGGTCAAATGATCAAATAATTTTGACCGGAATTATAACTTATGATGATACATATAACCAATCAGAATGACTAAATTTCTTAGAAGGGGGGGAAGGGATGAGCTTTTAATTGATTTCAACTAATATCTGACACGTTCCTAATATGGTCTAAAATACATGCAGTATATATGAACACTTGCCTTTTAAAGTATAAATCTTAAATTATAACTTTCAATTGGTACGTACGTACGTAAGATACGATTTTCTGAAAGCTATTTTTATCAGTGTTGGCCGATGACTATGACCGTTATGACCAGTCATAGGTCATTTGATCATAATGAAGGTTAATATGACTTTTTTTAATATAGTAAAAAAATCATAGTAAAAAGATTTTTTACTACGTAGCATTTAATATGACCAATATGACTTATTACGAAAAAGTCTTATGATTGTATGCTATCAAAAAATGTTATGACTTAGGTCATCGGTCAACACTGATTTTTATGATGCCGATTAAATTGGCCAGCCTTGGCTAACTTTGTCGGGATCATGTCTTTTCGAGAAAATGTTTTTCTGGACCTTAAGTTACATTGCTTTCAATTTTGGTATAGTAACTTATGTGTCTGATTTTGGCGGTCTTTTTTTTATTCACGTAATAAAAAAACTATGATACAGTATATAATTTTACACATTATTATTCACTTAATTTTGATTAAAAATAAGCGTTTATAGCTGAAACTTGTACAAGAATAAGCAAAGAAACCTATAATCAACAATTACACATAATCAAAAGAAGGGGCTTTTTGAATAATTACTCTATTGAAGTGATTCCAAAAAATAACCTGATATCTTGTAATTACTTCATTAAATCATTTGATGCTTTACGGCATTCGGTACGTACGTATACAACGTTTGCTTAGTCTAAATAAATATAAAAAAGTTTCTAACATGAATAATAGTTCTTGAATTACTGTATATATGGTTATCATTATTAATATAAAGTAAACAGTGGTGACTCGATGAATATTCAGAGTTTCGCAAAAAAAAGTATACATTTCTTTGTAGCCATCCGTTGAAAAAACTAAAGAAAAAAAAGAAATTTCCGAAGGTTGATAATTGTTTGGTTAGGTTCCCTGAAATTGTAACCTTTTTAGTGGCGCAGATTTGATGCGACTAAATGATTTGCACCAGCGCCAGTCAAATTACGAAATAAAGCAATCCGCACAAATCCGCGAATTTTAGACACTGAAACTATATAGTTAATTTGAAATTTGAACATCTTTAATTGGACGTCCAATCTAACGTCCAATTGTTATTCTTGGACACTAAGTTTTGGATCCTAACAATCCATAAATTTGATTAGTCGAAATTAAATTGGTATTATAACGATAAATTTATATAAAGATCGCTTTTGACGTAATAAAGACCGAACACTAAGTCCTTTGTAAAAGGACCATTTTGACATCCAAATTATTGGATTTTGGAGTCCCATTTTCCTTTGGCATCACTCATATAGCATAGTTTTGGCCCAAATTAGCCAATATAGGCGCAGAAATATTTACCATCATCAGATTATATCCCATTGTAAAGACATGTTGGCACGTCTTTTAGTGTTTCGGATTACATGTACAGTCAATTCCGTATATAACCAACCCTTTTAATAACACCCATAAAGAGCTTTTTTCTTAACTTATAAGCTCGGTATAAAATACCGGTATATATATAATTTTTCACTATATGGTAGTAGAAGTGACCATATTACGGTGCCTTGAACTGACAAATCGGATTGTTTAAATTATCCGGGACCCGATTGGAGATTTAAAACTCCGACTAAGTGTCACGCATAAGTGACCTTAGAATTTGGGTCCCCGTAAATTTTTGGGGCTTGGTCGAAATTTTAAAACTCCGATCAAGTGTCAAGAAAATTTGACAAATTTGTGTTACCTCAAATTTTCGGGGCTTGATCGGAGTTTTAAAACTCCAACTAACCAAATTATCGAAGTTGGTCCAAAGAGACCCGAATCGGGTTCTTTTGAACCAGAATTTGGTTCAAGGAACCCGAATCCGGTTCTTTTGAACCAGAAAATGGTCCAAGGAACCCGAATCGGGTTCTCTTGAACCAGAAATTGGTTCAAGGGACCCGAATCGGGTTCTTTTGAACCAGAATTTGGTTCAAGGAACCCGATTCGGGTTCTTTTGAACCAGAATTTGGTTCAAGGAACCCGAATCGGGTTCTTTTGAACCAAAAATTGGTTCAAGGAACCCGAATCGGGTTCTTTTGAACCAAAATTGGTTCAAGGAACCCGAATCGGGTTCTTTTGAACCAAAAATTGGTTCAAGGAACCCGAATCGGGTTCTTTTGAACCAAAATTGGTTCAAGGAACCCGAATCGGGTTCTTTTGAACCAAAATTGGTTCAAGGAACCCGAATTGGGTTCTTTGAACCAGAAATTGGTTCAGGAACCCGAATCGGGTTCTTTGAACCAGAAATTGGTTCACAGAGGCCCGATTTGGAATCCATTGAGCCGGCGTTTGAGTGCGATGAATACCATGTGACAAATAAGAATCTACTAATAGTGTATATTCTATAGTATTATTTGTCATATGGTATCTGTCACACTCACCAAAAAAATTTAAAAAAAATCAAAATTAGAATTAGGGTTAGAGGTTTGCTTTTAGATTTTGGGGTTAGGGTTAGGGTTAGAGTTACAGTTTTAGGTTTTGTATTTAGAGTTTTAATTAAAAAATTAAAAATTTTAAAAAATCAATGTTAGTATTAGAATTCTGGTTTTAATTTTGGGATTAGAGTTAGAGGTGTGGTGACTTAGTGTAGTGGTCTAGTCGTTACCCTCTCTAAGTAGCAGGTCTAGAGTTCAAATCCCACGGACGGCGAATTTTGAAAAATAGCCTGTGTTACAGTTTACGGTTGTCGATTATCGGTTGGATCTAGAAATCTGTAATCTCGGTCATACCATCTAGTTATGGGAGCTTTGGCACAATAAATCTGAGGAACCGGAATAACCGAAAACCTATTTGGCAAGTCCCGAGTTTGGAGGTAGTAGTGATCTACGACAGTACCACAGGAGAGCTGAATTCGAACCAGGGCCCGAGATCGGAGAACTGAGCAACCAGGTCCTAATGGCGGAGGACACACCAGCCGAACTGCCAGGTTGTCGCACCGGAGGAAAAGAACATACGCTCCGAAAGTATGGACCAAGGGGAGGGCGTCCTTCAGGTACCTAAAGCCTAGGCAGACTAACCCTTCCGGGTTGCTGGCTGGAAGTAAGGGAAAAACCGGTAAAGAATCCGGGTAAGAAGACGGTCTAAATGTGGGGTACTGGAGTTGCTAGGAACCAAAACAAGGGCAAGGAGTACGTAATGGGTGCCTAGTTAGGAAGGTTGATGCTTGAGAAACGTCCGTAGAATGGCAGCACCCCAAAAGGTGGTGTGAGATACAAATACGGAACGGCAGGTCAATATGTACTAGTTATAGGAACAAACACGTGAATACATGTGTGGGACATGTACCGCTGTGTTAGATTTACCTCGAGGATAGTTAAGTGTTCTAAGGTAGAGTGCGAAATCCACATTGGGTGATACCAAAATCTAGCATATGAATAGTGAGGAAACCCATTGGGTTAGAGGGCTGATG
>CAJVPY010000928.1:0-22178 GCA_910591965.1 Dentiscutata erythropus
AAAATTTTTTTTTACTAAATAAACCTTTTTTCAACCCTAAGTAAAGTTGTAGAGAAGTGTCTTGGAAACAGAATGGTGATTAAAATGTTAAAATTGGCCTAGTAGATCATGAGATATAAGTATTTTTATCTTTGCAATTATTTATTTTTTCTTTATTTGAGCCTTTGAACATGTTCATGAACAGGTTCATAGGAACACTAGAGGAGGATGACTGTAATCGGTTTTATAATAGTCAAATATACAGTCTGATCAGATCAAGCTAATACATGTGACATTGATATAATATAATATAAATGATAGCGATTTAGTGTGACTTTTGTTTAATCACACTAAATCAATTAATTTTCATGTCTCTCATGTACGTACATATATACGTATATAAGTTATGGCGTACTCTTTGATAGTTAATGGATGAGATTAGAGAAGTTCTAATACTGTTCTTTTATTATGTTAGAAAAGGATTTATTATAAGAAAATTTTCTTTACTGTAATATAAATTATAAATTTCTATACTATATATATAGTATATATTGTTATTGTTATTACTATTCTAAATTTCTATTGTGTACGTAATTATCTTATATACATAGTATGTCTATTTTTTATAATCAGGATTAGGTATTCATTCATTCATTGTGTTAGAATAAGGATAGATTATGAAAAAAACTTAAAAATTTAGCAGATGCAGATAAATGTACATACATTACATACCCATTTGAATTTCTAAATAGAGGTCTTGACTGTTTTTGTTTTTGTTTTATTGCAGACCCTGAAGTTTCTATAGTGATAATTGTCATAATTATATGTAAATATATATCAAATGTAAAATAAAAAATCATATTGAAATGCATATAAAAATTACTTACTACATGAACTACTGGCAACGTAATTGCGCCTATATGACTTGTACCACCATAATTATAATTATAATTATGTATATATAATCCGCAATTTTGAAGGCCGCTATTTGTCAATCTATATAAATATGTACTAATTTTTTATCATATTCATTAGTGACAAATACAGGTTTACCAAAACTGAGATTATAGATTTAGTTGAAAAAAAGAGAGGGAAAAATTCAAGTTATTACAAAGGAAAGAAAAGGAAAAACTGAACCTGGTACAAAAAATGAAAGCTGAAAAGCTAGCTCTTGCAAAACTATTAATAGAAGAGAAAGAAATAGAAAAGTGTGAAATTATCAAAACAAAAAAGTCCAAGAAGCGTGAACTCATCGAAAAGTTGAAGAAAGAGCCAGGTTTTGACTTTTTCTGGTTTTTTTAAGTAAGTTTGCATAAAATTATTTTTTTTCTGTAAAACAATGAAAATTTTAACTTTTGATATTCTATTTCAACATTTAGCTCAAAAAGTATGGTCTGAATGATTAAATGTATAATACATGCACTGAAATTATCGAATATTCTAGGTAGCAGTATGCAATCTAGCAAGCATAACTTTACAAATGTTTGTTAGTGTATTTTAAAATCATAAATATATGATGTATAACCTAGGTTGGCCAATAGACCAAAATGTGGCTTAGCAAATGCCAATGGACTATGTCCATTGGCCTAATGGACAATATCCATTGACAATTTATTCAGAACCCATCATAGTCCATTGCCAACCCTGTGTATAACCTTTTTTATTAAAAGTTATAATAAATGCTGTTTTAAAAATAACTTTCAAAATCATTTAAAATACATGAATTTAAGATTTTAATTAACTACAGTATATAATTATTAAATATACATTATAATAACGATAAAAAAAAATATACAACATTATTTATAATTATGTATAATTTATGTAGTCATAAACCTTTACAAATGATCAAATGAATCATATAAAGCGTATACAGTACGTGTTAATGAGTTATACTTTTATATTATTAGGAAGGTGATTAGATCAAAACAAATAAGAGTAAAGTTGTATCCGAACCAATCATAGCAATTTCTTCAACTGGTCAAATATATTTGAAAACTTCTACTGGAAAAATCACAATTCAACAATATCTGGAAGTGATACTATTTATGCTCTTAAAGAAATGATTCAAGATAAAGAACCTGGTTTTCCTGATCAACGACGTCTCATCTATGCTGGCAAGCTTTTTTGGATGACAATTGTCTCATTGCAGATTACTGCATAAAAAAAGGGTCTACATTACATCTTTTTATAATTGGCTCAATACACATAAAAATGCCTAGCGGAAAAACCTTAACGTTAGAAGTATGTTATGACATTACTATTAGTACCCTTGGAAAATGATCCAGGATAAAGAAAGTATTCCTGTGCATAAGTTCTATTTGTCTTTTATCTTAAATCTCGACAAGTTAATCCAAATGAAGAAAATGAGGAATCTTTATTAAATTACAAAATCCATTTAAATTTTCGTTCTTCTTTAATCTCAATCTACGTAAAACCATTTAATGGAAAATTAATCACATTAAGTGTATTGTTACGGGGTGATTCGTATGTTCTATAATCTATACTATAAAAATATAGACTTTATGTGATAAGGCAACTCGCCAGAGGCGTGACGTTGTGATTTGATACATATAATATAAGAGAATTATTATCGGGTTAGTGAGCCTATGTGCCCCTTCCTCGCACATAAGTGTCGTAACCAACCTTATCTAAGTTACGTCCTTTATCTGTTATATAACATTAAAGGACTAATGAGACTTAAACATACTCACCTTATTGTATAGTGGCTTAATTTCTATCGGCCGAGATTTGCTTATCACCGAGATATATTATAATTTATCTAAGCCTTCGGCTCTAAATTATAAACTTGATTGACTATGATGTCAATCTAGCCCGTGACAGTATTCAAGAATGATACTGTTTCTGAACTTAAAAAATGATTCCTGACAAGGAAGGAATTCATTCTGATCAACAAATTCTTGTTTTTCGTGAAAGACTATTAGTAAATTATCGCACATTATAAGAATACAGTAACAGAACATTCTACACTACTTCTTGTACTTAAGGATAAAACACCTAGGGAAAGCAATGAATCTAAGTTCTTAGCTGATAAAATTTATGAAATTTATATAAAAATGCCAAATTATTTTAGATGTTTCTGAGAATAACACTATCAATGACATTAAAAAATGATTAAAGTATTGAGGAATTTTGGTAAATACTGTATGTACTATTTATTTCCCGCAACGGCGGGAATAAGAGGTAAATCCCGGTCATCTGGGGCCCGAGGGGCCCCTAGCAGGCCGAATATCTATCCCTGTAGCGGTGAAATAAGGGTATTATTCTTCGTTTTTATATGAGGTCATGACGGGCTTTACGACTCATGATCACTGCTTTGATCAATAAAAAAAATCGAGCTTCTAGCAATGTTTGTTATTTCCCCGGTAACGCTTGTTATTTCCCGAAAGTCCGGGGAAATAACAAGCATTGCTAGAAACTCGATTTTTTTACTGATTAAAGTAGTGATTATAAGTTGTAAACCCCGTCATGCGATCATATAGAAACGTGGAATAATGAATTATTCCCACCGCGTCAGAGAATAAATAATGTTTAATTATGGCCATTATTTTAAATAACGTTATTACGCGAAAATACGGTATATATTTTCTCCACGCAATCAATATTAAAATTAAATTTGACATATAACATATTCCAATCGGTATAATTCTAAATGACATAATATTAATTTAAAATCAACAGAAATTATTGTTGACGTATAACATTTACATATCAGATATTAACAATGTTATTTAATTATCGCTGTTTTCGAAATAGTCGAAAATGGCAAATAACTTTTTTTTTTGGCTCATACACTCGATACCTTAGCACGTTGATTGAAGATCGATGTCTGATTTTATAATCAACGTGTTAAGGTATCGAGTGCATGTGTACAAGTGTACGCTAAAAAATAAAAGTTATTTGTCATTTTCAACTATTTCGAAAATAGCGATAATTAATAGTGTAATAGCATAATATCATATTGAAAAGTAGAACCAGGTCAACTGGATTACACGATGCTTAAATTTTATATCGGGTAAAATCTCAAAATAAGAATATAAATTTCCAAAACTTCAATAAATTTATTGTTATATATTCGATAAAGTAAATTAATATAAACAAATTTTCAAAACTCTAATTTAAAACTAGCATTATGTTCTTGACCAGTTACTTGGTTTCTAGCGGTGGCGGTAATCTCCATCCGTCCAAACATTAATCTAAATTCTACTGGTCTTTCTTTTCCTAAATGTGTATCTGGCATATCGATTGTAAGTTCACCCAACTTTTCCAACCCTTCACAATAAGTTTCGTTTAAATTGTTCGAAATATATAAGGAAAATCGTAATTTTGTGGTATTTTCTAATGGCCGAAATATATTACTAAATGATTCATCAACACCAACTTGTCGACCTCTTTCTGCTAATCGATAAAATTTATAGATATAATGACCATCGACCTTTAGATATTCAGGATCTATTGCTTCATTGAATAAACCTTCTATTTCTATACCATAAGTATATTTTAGAACCCGAGTTTTTATTACATCCATTCTGAGTCCATATTGTAAAGCACCACGTACTATAGCAGCCTATAAGATATACGTTAATAATATCTTAAAAGAAAAAAAATAAATAATAAAAACAAAAATCAATCAATTTAATCATAAATTCTTACTTGAGGTTGTTTAGGTACTGAGATGTTTTTAATGTAATTGAATGTACTTTTGATGCGTGATTGAAGATATTTTGATTCACTAAATCCACCAACCAGGAACATTGCAGTACATGCACCTCCAACTATAAGTTGCCTTGAGATTAAGTTAATAATCTTTTTGATGACAGGATCAAACATCGCCTTAACATCTTCAAACGTTAATTCAATTATCCAATCATCTTCTTCTAAAATTTCTTTTTCTTTACCAGTTATGTATTGCTTCAACGCTGGACATACATCATCTATATCAAATTCGATTACTTTGAAATCTTCCTCATCACCAGTAAATGAGAATTTGACACGTCGAAAAAATTCATGAATCATGTATTGTAAATTACTATATCGTTGATTCTCTAATAAATCCATTGCAGATTCACCGACTCTAAATTTCATAAATTTGATAAATGCATTATCAATAAATGTACTGCCACAAAAATCACCGGTACGTTCAGTAATTTCGCCTAATTGGTTGCCTGGTAATAACTTTCTTGTTGTAAGATCTACTGTACCACCACCACAATCGACGACCAGAAAAGAAGTTCCTTCTTCTGCAAGGAAATATTCATTCAATACACTCAAGCAATATATAGCTGCTGCTTCGGCTAAAGTTGATTTGAAATTACAATTAAAATAAATCGAAATATCAATTGAAAGGGATAGTTTAAACCTTTACGTACGTTCAGTAGAGAATTGTAATTTTTCCGAGGTCGGATGGTTAACTTTAAATATATCAAAAGGGGTAGTAAATATCTTGCATTTAATATTCAAAAATAATAAAAATTCACATAATTATAGTTTCATTTACTTAATTTAGCATTATAAATGCACTCCCTCAATATCATTTTGGATCGTTCAGGGTATTCGGCAGGAATGGTGAAAACAATTAAAACATTTTCAAAGAAATCAACATTCGGCCATCGAGTATTGATGGTATCTTTTATTAACTATAAAATGAAATTTATTGTATCTATTGTATATTGTAAACACGTAAAATTAACGAACAATGCCAAAGTTTAACGCGTTACCTTTCCTATTTAAAGTAATGACATAATTTAAGGAGAATTAACTTATCAGTAATTAAGAATGGATATTTAACACTAAAGAAAAAAAATTTTTATCAACCAATCTCCTTAAGATAATCAGCAATAACTTTTTTATAGTCTAAATTTTCTGGTAATTTAGGCTTTTCTGAATCTGGAAGGTTTCCTAAAAACAGTTTGAAACGTTCCACAGGCCTATAATCGAAATATGTTTGACGTTTTCCAGAGCGCGGTGCCAATGCAGGTAACCCCCATGCTTTTACTTTTTTAAAATTGGCATCATATAGGATTACTGTATTTGTTTTAATCGGTCCTGAAACATCAGGCCATGTATCATTAGTAATCAGCTCCGGATTTTGTCTATGCGCGTATGCGAATCCCTATTATTTTAACAAATCATGAATTATTATAAATTTAAAAGATTGATCTCGCAAAATAAACGCGTAAAATGTGTGATAATAAATGCTATTAAACACACCGTATACGTTGTCCCAAAATCTTAAACAGTACGTATATCAATATATGTTTGATTTTTTGTTTTTTTTAAAAAAAAAGGATAGATTAAAGACTTTTATTTCGCGTCAAATTATAAAATATATATAGGTTCATTACCAATTGAGACAACAATGCGAATATCATTTTTCCAAGCCATAAGTCAAAATTTTGGAAACTGATAAATAAATGCTAATTCTTGTAATGATTTTCCCTCTTTTTAAAGTGCGTGTACGTTACACGAAAATCGGTATGTAGAATTTTATTAACATGGATCCTTGAAACTTTATTGGCTGTTTATATAGAATATCAAAACAGATAAAGTTTTACGCATTATCGTAGGGATCCAATACAAAATACTGTACCCAACAAAATAACCTACAAAAAACTCTGTATATTATACAGCAGCGGGTCAGTGTCGCAAGAAACAATCAGTGTTGTAAGTCATAACTTTTTTTTATATGACCTTGGTTATATAATCATATGACTTTTTTTGGTCATAACATTAATAAAAATTTATTTTACTATATTATTAAAATGTCATAAAGTTATATAAACCTTCGTTATGACCAAATGACCTATGACGGGTCATATAGGTCATTTAAGATCATCGGCAAACACTGGGTATAATAAACGGCTAATGAAGTGAAATTTTATTTTTCAAAATCACTTAAGGGTGTTCTAAACGCCTCTCAGTGGATCGAAGGTAAAATTATAATTATTTAGAAAATAACCATTTCAATGAACAAATCAGCGAAATATAATCCATCTTTTTTCTTCAAAAATTTACCATTGACAGGTTTGTCATTAGAAGACTGGAACCCCACTGGACGTCCAGATTCTTCTAGTGTTCCAGTGGTTCCAGTTAGAAATCCCACTGGAACGTATTCACTTTATTGGCTAATTATTGGCCAATCAAATTAATTAGTTGGTGACTAATTTTGTTTTCGAGCTTCCAAAGCTATTCAATGCAATATATTCAGTTTATTTTCTAACTCATCTTTTGATACTGCTTAAAGATCCTAAAATAATGGTTCTTCTTTATTCGTGTATCTCATTACGATAATATAATAAATATTTTTTTATATCAAAAGCGTTGTAAAAAAAATAGTAGATTAGTCATGGCGAAAAAATTCTGAGATCATGTGATCGACGATCCTTCCGGACTATCTACGTACCTTCCGATCTCGTGATATAGTACCCTAGCCGCAAAACATTCGTTTTTGATACTCCTGCACCTACTTTTTTGATACATCCGGATGTACCCTCAAATCCCTATACTTTTTTGATACATGCTCACATGACTCACGTGATATATGTAGTACATGATATCATATATACGTGTGTACGTACATATAAGTAAATTAATCAGTAACTGGGTAACAGTAAAAATAATTAATATATGAAACAATGAAACACTTGTGTTACATTTATATTTAAAACAAATAAATAGTAATTTTAGTAATTTGATCGATGCAACAAAAAGCAGACAAAAATCAAAGCAAATAATAAAACTTTACCTTTTAAATTGATCTTTTTTTTCATAAAAATGTTTGAAAACCAAATTATTTATAACGATGATAACTCGGTTTCAGTTCCTTTTGGACGAATAGCTGAGTGGTATTTACTACAACTTCCACTTTTAAAAAATACGTGTTTAAAGTCTCAAAGCCGTTTGAAAACTACAAAATTAATTCATGATGAATTAATTACGCTTAATCGTGTTGATGGTGCAGTTGACTTTACAGAATGGATGGCTTCTGGAAATCAAAAGTCAACAAACCGTATTGATGATACTTTAAAACTTACTGATAAAGGCCAAGAATACGTTAACCAAATTCAAACAGGTTTGAAGAAAGACAAACTATGTTGGTCGTGGATTATGTATTGTGCAGGTGATGGAAAAACTTGTCAGCATCAATGTGGTGGTATTGGAGAATGTGTATCTAGTTGTCCAAATTTTAATCTACCTAATAATTTAAAAAATGGAAATGATATGCACCGTTGTTCTGTTCGGGTTCATTCTTTTTCACGACTATCATATCTCAATTCAAATCACCAACTTCGTATTAAAATTGAAGGAACACATTATCCTCCTAATATGGTAAATGTTGGTATTCCACAAATTACAAGAATTAATTTGACATGCCAAGTTCGAGACCAGATTATTGTTAACCGTCGTGCAGATCATCAAACAACAAAAGCTATAAAAGGAAAATTGCTTTATTCATTAGTGAAGAAGCTTTAAATGAAGCGTTATTAAATAGTAGAGAGGTTTGTGATAATAACAAATTGGAAAGATTTATTATTCGTGAAGATAGGAGATTGAAAGATTATACAGGCCCTTGGACGGTTCTTCATTATTTGGTTGAAGAAATTCTAAAGCCTAAAGGTTATGTGTTATACTATCAGCAGCCAGATTTATCTAAACCAGAAAACTCTGTTGAACGTTACTATCAATTAACGGTATCTGATGAGTTTTGGTTACGAAATGGAAGAGATTTTGGACAACTTTGTTTCGGCGTCGATGAAAAATATGATATTAATATCGATCATGCTCCAGTTTTAACTATGGTTGTTGAAAACAAAGCAAAACATGGAACTCCATTAGCATTTGGTATTTTATTTTTTATTTTATTTTTTAATTTGTTTTTATTTTTTATTTATTTGTTTATTTACTTTAATAATTATTTTATTATCGATAATAGGATTAAGCAATAAGGAAAATAATTGGTCGATACGATTAGCAGTAAACGCGGTTAAGCAAAATACTGAATTATACATATGATTGACACCCCACTAATGCGTCGCAATTAAAGAATAAATTATTTCTTTTCGCAATGATTACATTGATTAAAAATTTTTTTTCTTTTTCGACGTTTTGCTCTTTTGGGTTTTAGCACTTTCAAGTTTTTAGTAATAATTTCGTATGAACGTTTAAAAATTTTTTATTATATCCACTTTTTTAAATCATATTGCTATACGAAAATCTGAAAACAAAATAAGTATTAATTTTATTTTTATTTTTTTGCTTTGTTTTGTTTTATTTTATTTTATTACTAATTATTTAGCAACTTAGCAGTGAGTGATTTTAGATATTGCTGATTAAAGTGATCCATTATGTTGATCATTTGTTACTAGGTAGTGTTGTCGCTTTTCAAATAAAGAAAATCAGAAAAGTTTGACAGAAGGGTTTTTAAATAGAATCTCAATAATTTTGTTTGTAATTTGGCTAAATTTTTCGAAAAAAAATTCATAACCACAAATTATTTCATTATTTGTTAAGTCGTTTTCCAATTTGGCCATAGTATTCTGTTGAATTTCTTTACAATTGGTAGAAAGTTTCTCTGTTGCTTTTTCATTTTGGGAAATATCAGCATTATTTGTCAATTCTGAATCATTGTTTTCATATTTAATACCAGATGTTTCACTAACATTTATTCTTAGCATTAATAATTATCAAACTAGCATTTATTGAAATATTGTCAGGGTTACTGTACGATTTTTGAAAGCTATTTTCCTTAAAGAACTTAGTACTGACTAATTATTTTTTACTTTCGGAAAAATAGCTTTTGAAAACTTGAGTACATTATTGTATTAGTATTTAAAAAAAAAAATTCATTAATTAGCAATTTGCAGTAGCATTCTATTTATTTGCAGCATTGTAACAGTATCAATAAAATAAATTTAAAATATTTCAAATGTTCATGTTAATTATTTTTTAAACAAAAGTAAAATTGCGGACAGAATATAATTAAGGAATTTTGAAACATATTTGGTATTTTTTAAAACTACAAGCTTGTAAACATAGATTTCAACAAAATTTTATTCTCTTAAGAATAAAGTACCAAACAAAAGACTTATAAAATTTCTTGTTTGTGTCAACTTATTTTCGTTAATGTTTAGATTGTTTAGATTATTTTGATTTTTTTTTTTTTTTTTACTGCAAGAATTTTAAAGTGTATAAACTTTCACTTGATAATTATAAATAGCATGGTAGACATGAATTTACATTCATTACCTATGCCAAGCTTTTACTAATAAACTTCTGTCATTTACGGTCCACAAAATTCGTACCAATTCCGACTATACATATTCAAATCTGGTTCTTGATCTATGTTACAAATACCCGCACTTATCCAATGCAAACCTGTTCTGTTCTAATTTAATTTTCTTATAGCAAATAACCATAATCAGTATTACATTCAATTTATTTCTTTTAATAAGTATGTTTTGAAAAAAAATACATATATGATTTAACATAATCATTAAAACTCTATTCACTTTAACAATTAATGAACTTTCAATCATATTTTGTATCAGTTAGATAAACCAAATAGATTAAGACCAGTAAAAAAATATAATTAAAACCAGTGACAAATTTTCCCTTACTTTGCATATGTGATCGTACTGGTCCTGCGCAGCATCACATGCTGTGCAGCTATCTTATTAGTAAAAATGTATAGGACATTTGTGATGTATAGTATGTAATTTATTATTATTATAAGAATATATGAGGTTAATTTTAAGGGCTTAGAAAATGATAATAAATTTAAAAATTTTAAATCGATTTTTTTTCTTATTTAATCTCTATTTTATATAATTTTTTTAAGAATTGGATATACTTATTGCAGAAACTTTGAATTTTTTAAAATATTATTATAATATTGTTATAATATAGTTAGTTATAATATTGTAATAATCTCTTTACTATATTTAAAAAACTTTTTATAGCATTTTTGCAACTTTTTATACTATTATAATGTTATTATAATATCATTAATATATTATATTTTTACTATATCAAGACTATATTAAAACTATATTAAAACTATATCATGACTATATTATTTTATCCTTTTCTCATAAGTTTCTTGTAACAATATTTTAAAAAATTCCAAGTTTCTGCAATGCTTATTTATTGTGAGCTGCAGAAGTATGATTTTGGAAGCACATGATGGGAGTCAATTGTTAGATTGTAGAATATGAAGATCAATTACTAAAATTGGGGTTTCTGGTAGTAAAAGTCATAGAAGAGATAAAAGGAAAGAACTTTAGTGATTTTATGGATTTATAGGACCTGTGGACAAAAGCTTGAGTTGGTTTGAACTATCAAAAATGCCATGTAACTAAGAATTGGTTGGTTCGATTTAGAATTATCATAAATTCTATTGAGAAAGGAGATTTAGTTTGTATTGGAATTACCAAGATTTTTATTGTGAGTTACAATAAAAAATTAAAGTCGCACACTTACTTGACACATAATATGTAGTTAAGATTGAGTTTATTTGCAACAAAATTATCGTGATTTTTATCTGTAAAAAAATTGTGTACAAAACTGGCTTGTTTTTAGTATAACTAAACTATAGTATGTGGTTGAGGTTGAGTTAGTTTGTATTAGAATTATTATAATTCTATTGTGAGTTGCTGTAAAAAATTCTTTTACAAACCTTACTATTCTGACAATACACAGAACCAGTATTTCGGCCTAAACCTGATTTTGCAGATCATTTGCAAATTAAATTGGGCGAAACTAGTTTCGGAGGGTTTCGGACTTATAGGGCAAAACTAAAATTCCTCTGGGCGAAATGGTTCGTTCTTTGGAGGAGGCTTAGGCCAAAACACTACACAGCACACGAAAGTGATTTTTTAAAAATTAATTCTTGATTCGTCATAACTCAATTTTCATATATTTTGATTATTAACTCATAAATTGATTACGATATTAGCATGTAAATGATCAAATTTTACTATATCTAGTAATAATAATAATAATAATAAATGACTAATTTAGAATGTTGCAATGTCGTATATACGTAATCAGCAACGCTAAGTATTTTTAATAAGTAACTTTAATCCAGAATGTCATATGTACGTACATAAATAGATTCTGATCATGTTTTTTTTGGATATGACCAATCCAAAACAGTAAAGTGTATAGACCCAAAATTTATCACGTTTTCTGGATACAACCAATTAAACCGTTAAAATGCACAGACCAAAATTAAATTATATAGATTAAAAACGTTAAAGTGTATAGACCTGATTAAATTATATAGATATGAGTATAGTAATAGGTTATCAAATCAAATAAAGTTTTATTATATAATATTCTTATATATAATTTCATAAAATAAAAATTTTATATTTCGTGGCTAAGCCACGGGTCAAATATTAATAGGTAAATGGTTATAATATAAATATAGGCTATTATATATACCCCACTATAAAAATTATCAAGCAATTTAAAAAAACAATGAGGTGTAAATAATAAATAAACATAATTAAATTTTAAAAAAATTGTTTTAATAAACAATAAATAATCATTAGAAAATTTAAAAAAAAATTGCTTTAGTAAACAATAAATAATCATTATAAAATTCAAAAATATTAATATAAAGAAAAATACAATTATTTCCAAAATTTTTAGGAATATATTAATCATTGGATTATAATTATCGAATGCTAATACTTCATATTCTTCAGCAATTAATTCGCTTGAATTTGATATTCTACATTCATAAGCTCCCCGGTAACTAATCCAATAATTTGAGTCTTTCATGCACAAATCTGATACTCCAAAAGAAGGCACAAATTCTTCAGCAGTTAATTCGTTTGAATTGGATAATCTACATTTATAAGCTCCTAGGTAACCAAACCAACAATTTGAATCTTTTATGCACCCAAAAGAAGGTCCACATAACTCATCAATCCAAATTGTCTTATCTATTCTTTCAGTTTTTATTCTACACAATACTGGATTTGATTAGAGGGTGTAGGTATCAAAGAAGAAGTTTTGATTCGAATTGGAGAGTCAATATCCATAGTATTATTACTAGGTGGAGAGTTTGAAGAGGTAAAGAATAGTTGTTGTAGATTGATTGCAGAGGGTAATGTGGGTAGAGATTGGCTTAATGTGTTTTGGTTAGAAGTACTTTGTGAAGTAGTAAATTTAATAGCACTAGAGACAAGAGAAGAGATAGAAGGAAAGGATAGTTGGGTTTCATAAGTAGATAGAATAGGGGTTTGAGAAAGAGTAGAGTAGATAGGGGTATTAGGAAGGATTGAAGAAGTATGAGGAGAATTGATAGTTAAGGGGACTTGTTGAGAAGTTTGGTGGTGAGGTTGAATGATAGGAGAGGAATTGGAAGATTGAGATACTTGTTGGTTTGAGGGTGTTTGGTTGAAGAATGAGGATGTAAGTTTTTGTTTAGGTTGTAAAATTGTATTAGAAGTTGTTTGGTAGGAGGTTAGTGTAAGTGGTTGGAGGTTGTTGTTTGAGGGTAAGTATAATTTGTAATAAATATTATTTATGAAATAGATTAAATTGTTATAAAAGTAGTGTTAGTTTTCTTGTAGGTCAAAGTTGCAGTTAATAAGTTGCTGGCATTTGATACATAGGTGAGAGCAAGATTCTTGTTGTGTTTTGGAAGAAGAAGAAGGAACAAATTCAGTAGTTTGTTAGAGTTTTTTAGACATATTAGAGTTAACTTCGGTTAGGTTTTTATCATTTAGATTGTAAGTTGCATTATTTGCTGAAATAAATTGTATATGATATTTATTGCAGAGACAGAAAACTTTGGCAGTGGTATTTGGTACTTTAAAGAAGTGTGTAGCTTTCTCGTTTTTACATAGGTGTGTGAAACATTGAGCTGGTTTAAGATTAGGTGGAATAGGTTTACCAGTAAGAGGTTTTTCATCATATACCCAGATGCTGAAGCGATTAGGGTATTGACTAAAAAAAGCATCTAAATCAACTGTATCAGGTAAGGTGTCACTAAGAGTAGGCATCGTTAAGTGATAATATTAGTTAATTCGAAGAGAGCTTGTGATTAGCTTCACAGTAATACAATTTTTGCTTCATGTAATGTTATGCTATAGAACCTTCTAGATACTGCGGCTTGTGTAACCGTGGCTAGTGTGGCACATATTGTGTTGCGTAACTGTAATTTAATAGGTGCAAACTATAATATTTGTATTAGTTAAATATTTCCTCTTTTGTAAGTATTAAATTTTAATAAAAAATTAGAATGAAATTGGTGTAATTTGTAGAGAACCACTAATTTTGAGTAGTTAAAAATGTGGGTAATATGGTCTAAAAATAGTTAGCATTACACAAAAAATATCTATAGAGTTTTTTGTAAAAAGGAACCTTAAAGAAAAAAAAGAGAAAAACCTAGGGGAGTTTAAAAGGTTTTTCAAGTGTATTTCTGTCAGTTTCATGTTTATAAGCTTGAAATTTAGCTTGTTATGACGGGAATGATGAGCTCTTTAAGTTTTTCTAAGTTCGAAAAGTGTATTTAGACAGCCATTTTAGAGTTATTAAACGAAATATAAAAAAAAGGCCAAATGACCATTTCTAGATGGTTTTAAAAGTTTTTTGTTTAATATTCAAGTATTATATGTATTTTTTAGTTAAGAATAAGTTTATTTAGTAGCAAAACTAAGGTTAACTTAGTAGAAAATAAAGTTATAAGATATTTTTTAAAATAATTAAGCTAGAAAAATTTGTGTATAAGTGATAGATGAAAAGAGTTTTTTTTATATTTTTAACTTAGTTATTTTCTACAATATATATAAAATATTAATTAATATAAAAATTTACCTTGATAAATATACATTCAAATCAGCTAACTGATAAAGTATATTTGTATATGGACATCCATTGTGTATCCACAAATTTCTTTAAGCTGCTACTAGCAATTTTTAACTTATTTATTGCTTGATACAAATATGAACTTGACTGATGAGATTTTGTAAAAAACTTAATAATTTTGTTACATTTTTTTATAATACAAGAGGCGAATCTATGTTCTAAAAAATATACATACAGTATTATTAATATGCTACAATAAGTTAAATATATATATGTATTATAATACATATAAAAAATATCTTTTGATATAAGATTGATACAATGCACAATACAATTCAAATTTAGGATCTTTGGATATTTTTGATGAATTATTTGTTGAGCTAGCTTTATGTTGCTAGCATTGTCTATCACAATGGTCACAAATTTATCACACCTAATTTCAATCAAAATTGCATCAATTTTATCCACAAAAAATATAGCTATATATAAATGTTCTGAAAAATCATGTAATGAATATAAAAATCTATTGTGCATAGGTGTTAAAATTATAAAATTATATATAGAGTTTTCATTGGGTAATGCTTATCCATCTAGAGCTTTAAATATATATATAATTTAGTGAAAATAATAAAACATAAATTCAATAAATTAATAATTATATAGTACATACCAATAGTTAGATTCTCTAATTCATTAAAAATAGCTCATGCTTAATTATAACTCTAGAATATTCCTGATTTAATAGTCAGCCTGCTAAGACTTCTCTTGAAGGTGATTGATAGTTTGGATACAAATTTTGGAGAAGATCAATAAAAAATAGGTTTTCAATTGCAGAAAATAAAATACCACAGACAGTAAATGCTTTTAATCATGAACAATTTATAAAATAAATTCATTCTTCAGATAAATCTTTTTTTGCAGTTTGTGGAAAGTATCTTTTAAGACTAGATTGATTATTTAACTTTTTTTTAAATTGAAATTTTCTGAATATAATTCTTCAACGTTGTTGTATAAGACTATACGATATATGAATAATTGCCAAACCTCATTATCTACATTAGGGCAAGATGAGCTTCGAGTTTTTGTAGTTCGCCTCTTACTTATTTAGCTAGACAATAATTACATTTAGCAGAAAAATATTCTTTTGATATGGTTTTTTCTTAATGAAAAAAATTTCAAACTGCCGATAAAATTCGTCTCCCAGAGTTGGTTTTATTTGATACATTTGAATTATAAGTATATTCCAAAGATGAAGAACTTGATGATGTTTCTTCTCTTTTGGGTAAAGAGGTTTCAGATATTTTGGATTTTCCTTTATCAACTTGTAATGCACTGTTTATTTTGTTTTTTTTTGATAAAGAAAAAAAAACAAGAACGCGTATAAAAGATATTTAAGCAATTTTTTTGTATTATCTGATCAGGAACAATAACTATCTGGAAACTGTATGATGTGTAATAGTAAAATATAAGTTAGACAAAATCTATGCAGTATCAAGGTATTCAATTGTTTTTTCAAAATTTATTTTTCAATTCTTTTACTTACTTAAATATTTCAAAAAAACATAACTAAAAAATAAATTATGAAATAGAAATTAGTTTGATTAATGAATATATCAAATTTTAACTAACAACTAATAAGTAGGTGTGGCAACTTAGTACAGTGGTCTAGTTGTCACTCTCTCCAAGTGGCAGGTCTAGAGTTCGAATTCCATGGATGAAGATATTTGAAAAATAGGCTTGTGTTTGGTTGACAGCTATGCTTATCGGTTGGATCTAGAACTAAATCTGTAACTTTAGTCACACCATCTAGAAATAGTAGCTTTGGCACAATAAATCTGAGGAACTGGCATAACTGAAAACCCATTTGGGAAGTTCTGAATTTGGAGGTAACAGTGATTTTAATGGTACTACAGGAAGGCTGAATTAGAACCGGGCCCAAGATTGGAGAACCGAGTGATCAGGTCCTTAAGTGGGGAGACATGCCAATCAAACTGCCAATTTGGAGAACTTGGAACTTGTGGCAGGTATACCAGTTACACCAACCAGGTCACCGACATAAGGAGAGTTGGTAGCGAGGGCCCTACCCTAGCGGACTGTAAGATTGGAAGTCCCGGGCCTAGCGGCACCAACAAAAACATGGCTGGGTACTCTGGAGTACTAGGTTCTGCGAGTTGAAGAAAAAGGACACATGTTACAGAAGTGTGTACCAAGATGAGACGGGCTAAAGGCACCTAGAGCCAGGCTTAAATCAAACCTTACGAGTTGCTGGTTGGAAGTAAAGGATAGACTGATAAAAAATCCGGGTGAACCATATAAGGGCAGGAGTATATAATAGATGACTAATCAGGAAGGTATGGCTTAAGATATGAATTAGGTTATGGCAGCACCCCAAAAGCTGGCTTGAGATATGAACTCGATGATAGTAGCACAACAGGTACTGTTAGAAAGAAATTACTGAATATGCAGGTAGGACCCCAGACATCTCTTATATAGGTCATACTTGCACTTTAGCAAAAAGTCAAAAATTTGGCCTAAAGTCTGATTTTTAGTTTTAGCAAATCAATAATAATTTTAATAATAGAGCATAATTTAGTATTTTGTTATGTCAAAATTACTGCTTTAACTCTCTATAACTCCTCTTTTTATTTTTTTTATTTTTTTTCTAAAACATTCTGGCAAAAACCACTTAGACGTTTTCCATGTAACCTTAAATTTGTATCACCAACATTTTCAAATACCTCAGTATTAGTGGTTCTTTTTATTTACACTAATTTTTAAGTTTTATATACAAATCAACTATTTATATCTCTGTATTCTGTCTATTCTTAATTTAGCAACATCATCTAAGTTTTACGGGGCATACTCAGGTTATAAGTGATGTCTGTATAATACGTGACCTGCACGTGATTTGTGTAACCTATATTGACTTTTTGTGATCTATATTACACAAAACAAATTTTATATCATTTCGAAGCTCTCTTCATTCTCTACTACTTTGGTTGTTCTACAACTTCTAATTTATCCTTATCTGTTTATCTACTTTAAAAATCAACTTACATGCCTACTCTCAGTACTAAACAACCTGATAATACCAATCTTGACACCTTTTTATCCCAATTTCCTAACTGTTTTGGTATCTGGATCTATGAAGATAAACCTAATACCACTAGATCTACTACCAAAAGTGTCATTCCTACTAAGTGCTTTACTCAGCTACATAGTATGGGTAAAATTAGGGAAGGGCCATTTATCAGCTGATATTTTGCTACTAAGTGGCTACCCCCCTCCCTACCTGATCACAAATACTGCAATTTGATTGGTTAAAATTTTTTAAAAATTTAAAAACTTTTTAAACTTTAATATTAAATAAAATTAAACCAATGATCCGTTTTGGATGATTTTACTACCAAAATGTTCGTATTAATAAGACGATTCCAACAAGCCTAAAATCATCAAAATCCAATCACTGGATCCCAAGATCATTATAAATTTGTATTTCTTTAATTATATTAGTTTAGTATATATTAAAAATTATTATTAAAGATCTTATAAACTTTAACGTTGAATAACTTGTGAACCAGTGATCTGTTTTAGATGATTTTACTACCAAAATGTTCGTCTCAGTGAGATAATTCTAATGAATCTAAAATCGTTAAATTCCGAACACAGGATCTCAACATCGTTATAGATTTGTGTTATTTTAAAATAAAATATATTAAATCAATTAAAAATAACACAAATCTATAACGATCTTGGGATCCCATGATCAGAATTTGACGATTTTAGATTCGTAAGAATCGTCTTACTGAGACGAGCATTTTGGTAGTAAAATCATCTAAAACAGATTACTAGTTCACAAGTTATTCAATGTTAAAGTTTATAAAATCTTTAATAATAATTTTTAATATATACAAAACTAATATAATTAAAGCAATATGGTGCAGGATATCTAGTCACATCATAGCGCTGAATTTCAAAATGTATATATAAATATATATAGTAGTGCTGAAATTTTAATAATTAGCACTGAATTTTAATATTTAGTGCTGAATTTTTTAAATTTATATAATATTTAATAGTGCTGAAATTTTTAAGAGAGATTGAAAAAAAAAAAAATTAGATATTAATTAATCTATTCAAAAGTATTTTACAATATAAGCGCTGAATTTTTTATATTTACTAATAAAATAAAGTGCTGAATTTTTTAAAATATTAATAAATTAAAGAAATTTTAAATCAAAATAACTTTTTAATAAAAGAGATTTTTTAAAAAAACTCTCTATAGCAATATTCTTTGGGTCTTAAATAATATTATTATAGAAAGTTTTTTTTTAATTGCTTATTTTTTAAAAAAGTTATTAAACTTTTATTGCAAGCAATTATTTTGTAATATGACTAGATGTTCTGCACCATACAAATTTATAACAATCTTGGGATCCAGTGATTGGATTTTGATAATTTTAGGCTTGTTGGAATCGTCTCATTGAGACGAACATTTTAGTAGTAAAATCATTCAAAACAGATCATTAGTTCAAATTTTATTTAATATTAAAGTTTAAAAAGTTTTTAAATTTTTAAAAAATTTTAAAAAATTTTAGCTAATCAAAAATTATCTACTATTAGGACCTGATAATTTTCAGACCCCCCACCTTAAAAAATCAGGTGATAAATGACGCTCCTCTTGCTCATTTTTTCCAAGCTCCTCAGACCGCTGCTACCATAATCTGTTTTTTCAAAAAATATCATACCAAATTTACCTCTGTCAATCAACCTATTTCCTCTAAATCACCCAATACTCCTATTTGTCCTTCTGTTAATTAACCCCAAAGTTAACACTCACCTTGTAACCTAATTTAATGTCAACACTTATGTACTATTTGTCAACAACCTATTTTATGCACCTTCACACCAGTTCTTAAACTTTATTCACTTGACAAGAATACTCTATTTTCCAATAACTAACTATTCTACAAAGCATGTTTACGCTTCGAATCACCTGTCTCTTTACCTACTCCAACTACTCTTACTTCTACTGTTCATTCTAAACCACTTACCTCCTTTAATACCTCGGTATCCCAATACCAACTACCTACTAAAACTATCCCTATCATTTCTCAACTCCTTACAACTCACACTGACCAACTCTCACAAGCCCCAATTGTCCAAACTTCAATTACTCAACCAAACCAATCAAATTCTTCCCAATTTCCTATCTCTCGTCCTCGATCCCTTTCACTTCTCTATCAATCTGACCCATCTCCTATATCTGGTTTTCTTAGCCTTTTTTTACTCTCTTCTGTATCTGAATATATCTATAGTTCTCCTATCCAAAACTCTTTACGCCCCTTAACACCTATTAATGACGCTTCCAAACTTGATTCTATTTCTTATGATACTTCTACTAACTCTCATACTCTGACTACTAACCAAACCCTTCTTCCTTAAATAATTCAGATTTCCTTGATGATGAAGCTTCTAACTGTGTTGCAAAAATGATGGATGTCGATACACCTATTAGCCAATCTACCTCCAACTTTCTTCCTACTCAACCAAGTACCACTACTTAGCCTTCTACTCAATCAGTGACCCCATCCTTATCTTCACCTCTTGATTCTCAAGCCTATCAACTTCCGAATCCATATCTGTCTTCTTCCACCTTCCAACCTATCTACTCCTCAATCGCTCAAAGTTCTATATCTAAAAATAAACAACCTCAAAGTCAAACTTACTTTTCTGTATATCAAACTCCTTACCTTCTAACCAATCTACTTCCCATCCTAAGCAATACCCTTCTTTCGATTAGATTTATAATTTTTCTATAACCGATACTATGAAACCAAATACTAGACTTCAAACCAGCTTTTCATTTAAACTTTTTACTTTTCTCAAAAGTCATCTTCATAACTTCTACCCCAGAAGTACTCTTAAAGCAGCAACACCTAACAATTGTCAACCTCTTAAAGCTAGCTTTTATTATATAATTCGTGTCATAGTCAGTGAACATCCTGATTTTCTTATTGATTACATATATCACATTAACCCCTCTATTGATAAAGAAGCTCCTATTCCATTTCATATCCTTGAAGATATTTTCAAAAAAATCCTTCATAAATTTACTACAATCCTTTTTACCAAACTTCACTATACAGAAATCTTCATATTTCCTGCTACTATCCCCCTTACAATATTACCAGTCGATTACAACTCTGCCTCAATCTTGCCCATTTACATTTATATCTTTCTAACAACTATCAAGCTATTAATTACAACAAATTTGCCAAAGATTTTAATTTTCGGCCAAAAACTTTAAATTTACCTCTTCAGTTATTTCTTATAACAAGAAAGACAAATATCTTACTATTAAATCTGATAACAGATTCAATGTAGAATTACTTTTCAATATTCCCAAAACCCTTTTTCTTCAACAATTTTCTATATCCTCTCTTTCAAACTCCCTTGACTATTTCAATATCTGGTTTAAAAAGGTTTTCCCTCTATATAGCAAGCAATTTCAAACTATTTCTAACAAAGAAGACACTAGACTCTCTATTAAATCACAAATTAGAAAAACAATTCATAACTGAGCTTAAAAATTTGCTCACATCTAAAATTTCTTTCTTCAAACCTTACAACTTTCAAGACAAATATAACGAATGTTTCACCACCTTAATTTCCATTTACTTACATGTAAACACATCAACTGTTCTTATATTTCTAACCACAAACATGATACATCAAAACTTTTCAAAGCAATCTTAAATGATTCCTTTAATACTTTTCCTAAAGAAGATATTGACTTATCTTAAATATAGATACATTAATATTCTTTATTAATCATAAGTACCAAGCCACATTCAAGCTACCAATCTCTACCTCAACTCTTCACAAATTAGCTGACCAAGCCGAAAAAACTTTCTGTAATAATTACTCTACTCCTACATCTACTGGTCGCCGTAACATTTTTTTCTACAAATACTTTATTGCCTATCATAATATTGCTACCCAAAATCACAGTATTGACAATCTTTCCAAAGAACAAGCTATTGATCTAGTTACTTAAAATCTTATTGAAACTGACTTTCTTGCTCGTATCATAACCTAATTTGACATAATAAGGATTGACAATCTTCACCCTCCCAAACTTCTAACTATTATATCAACCAAGCATGTAAACAAGCTAAAAACATTATTGTTACTAAATTTAATCTAAACTTTATTATTTTTTCTACTATTGAGGATTCACTCTTTCTTGCCAACAATTTCTCCACATCTGATGACCCTTAGGAAGGTGTGATATCACTGAGCCAGTGGTTGATAAGTGTGTGTCCAGAGTTAGTAGATTGGCGACGAGCTTTGCC
>CAJVPY010000929.1:0-22165 GCA_910591965.1 Dentiscutata erythropus
GTTCTAGCTATATAAAAATTTACACCAAGCTAAAGTATATAAAAGTGCTATAAAATATAGCAGGATGACGATTAAAGCGGTTTTTAACAATATGTCATATAGAGGTGTGAAAAAAGTGTCCCAGAACTCCCCTTTTGTCCCTACTTAGTTTTAGTATTAGCAATATTAGCTACCTATAAAGCTTTATTTTAAATAAGTTGAATTTATTATATATACTTATTATTGAAAGTAAACCAGCAGTCCAAAAACTTAAATAGTTGATGAATTGGAATAGATAAAAGATAAGAATTAAGAAAGAAAACAGAGACAGATGGATGTTTAGATATCAGAATGGATTTAGAAGGGTCAACTTGAATATTGGCCATGTTATAAAACAAAAATTGCAGTATTAATAATTTTGTCAAGTTCTTCTTTTGATTGAGTAATCCAAATAGTATCATCCATATAGGTTAAAACCAATACAAAAGTGTGATAGTGTTTAATAGATGAGTGAGTAAGACTTGGTTGCAAAGATGTAGAAAGTGTATAGCCAGAAAAGTGTGAAGAGATATATGAAATTAAAGGGTTATAGTAAATTTGCTAAAAGAGAAAAGTAATAGTTTTATCTTGATCAATATCATTTTTAACTAAATAAAAATCAATAAGACCAAGGTTGGTAATAACACGATTAGTTCAGTTAAAAAGAATATTAGAAAGAATATTAATAAGGTAAAAGAGGTGCCAGCATATTTGATTATTTCATAACTAATACCAAAAGAGCCACATGCTTTGTTATTAGGAAGTTGGCTAATTGTAGTAGTAATTTCCTCTTAAGTAAAATTAGAAAGAATGATAGTATATCAATTGAAGCCAAAGTTTGATTTGGGGTTATATTCATTTTGCCATTAAGATTCAAAGATACTATAGTTAATATCATAATGAGCAGTCTAATTATCAAAGTGTTTTTGAATATGTAATTTAATAGTTAGAGGATTAGTAATAATATTGTGATTGAGTTTGATGTTGTTAAATTTAACAGGATCTTTGTGATGATTTAGAATGCTATTAATCATAGAAGTAGAATTTGTTTGAAATTTGGTATATCTTTTATCAATAAAGTTATTAATATGTTGTTTGATTTCTTTGATATTTTCAATATTCTAGATATGATAAATGTTTTTCCATTCTTCATTAGCTTCAGAAATCCAGAATAAGAGAAGATGATAGGATATAGGAATAATAGAAATTTGTAAACTTAAGGATTGGTTAAGAGAGGAAATAGTAGAATTAAAGTATAAGAAGATAGTTGTATTGAATTTAAGAAAATATTTGGTATGACAGATAATATTGCCAAGCTTTTTAAGGTTAGAGTGAAATAAAGATGCTTTGAAGGAAAATATATGTTAAAAATTGCAGACAGTAAATTTTTTATTAGGAATATGTTGAAGGGCAGCAAAGATAATACTAATTTAAATTTTGTGCCAAGTAGATTCAAGTGATTTATTTGTATGAATAGAAAGTGAAGTAGAGTTATATATAAGATTAGTATGAACTTGGTTAACAAATTCTTCTCACTTTATAAAGTTTATAACTTTGTAGTTAAAAAGTCTATGATGTATTTGAGTTTTATGTCTATATTGACTCTGTAGAGTATAGAGAAAAGACCAGCAGGAAATGAGATTTTTGTAATCACTAAGTGAGCTAGTATTAGTATTATCAGTTTTAAAGGAGGTTAGATAAGTTAGAATAGTATAGTAACTCCAAATAAAGTCAATTTTACTGCTGTATCTAGAACTTTGCTATATAGATAAAGATGTAGAGGTGTGAGCTACTAAATTGTACATGTTATTAAAGGTAAGAAATTGAAGGAGTTTAAATTTAACAGAAGAAGAGAGAGTTGAATTTGCAGAGGCATTAAAATCTCCAAAAACAATAGGAAGTAAGTTTGAAGAGATTGCTTGTTGGGATCCATTCAATTATAAGATTTTGGGTATGAAGTCTTGTAGTGAAGTTATTATTAGGAAGATAAATAGAAATAATATGAAATTTAAAATCATGTTTGAAAAAAAGATCTATATACATAGCATATCCAGGATGAGTAACTATATTATGAATACGAGGAATAAGGTAATTGTGAATTATAATAGCAGTGCTAGCTTTGGAGCTGTCTATACAGAACCAATAATAAGTAAAAGAAGAAGTTGAGTGTGGTTTTGAGTAAAAAGGATTAAAAGCAAGTTTTGTTTCAGACAAGCAGATGATGTCAAGATTGTTGTTTAGGCAATATTCTTCCCAAACTTGTTGTTTTAGTTTTTGGTTAAAGTTACAAATATTATGAGTATAAATTAAAAGATTGAGGAAAGAGTAGAAACAGTGTTTAAAATTAGTTCTCATGAGAACATGATAATAAGTTTGTGAATAGTAAAAATTTTTTACTATTTATTATTAAAATTTTTTTAAGAACAGTAAAATAAAAATAGTGTTCTCATAATTGGTAAATAAATAAATAATATAATACTTAGATAATAAATATTATGTTATTAAGTAGTTAGTATGTGGCTTTTTTTTTTTAATGAGCATAAATAAGAACACAAACAGTAAATTGAGAATGCTTATAGTTATTATACTGTTCTCATGAGAACAGCAATTAAGCCTGAAATTTCGAACACTGAGTAGGAAGAGTTGGAAATATTAGGAGTGAAATTAGAAACAAGATTGTAGATATTATTTGGTATAAAAGAGTTATGGATATATGATTTAAAAGGAATAGAAGATTTGAGATAAATAGTTTTATAATAAGGTACAATAATATGATTTGGTAGAGGGTAGGATTCTCCAGGTAAGTAGATGTGAGCTTCACTAAAGTCTGTTTTAACAGATATGATTTAGTTATAATATTTATCAATGTATAAATAGCACTAGTTATAAAAATAGCTTTATATTCAATATATAATCGATTACTCTTTCTGATGATCACTTGGACCGAAATTTCTACTAACGAAAAACAGAAAAATTTGTTAGAGAGTCGTGGTTTACTGGCGGTTTGTCTAGAGATCAACCTACTACTACGGGAGACTCCTCTACAAGTAACGTTTGGCATGCAAGCCAAGAGCATTATTATACAAGATAACTGGCAGGGGTGCTCTTGTATAAAAAATCTTGGTGGTGAGTTGTTCGGAAACGAACTGATATCATCAACAAAGCTTTTAGATTGTTACTTAAAGAAGAACACTGGGAAAACAACAAATTATTTGTTGCTCTGAAGCTGCACTCTTTTTTTTGTCTCAAATGACTTCTTTACTACATATTTTCGATTTCCTGCTGTTTTTCCAAAAATTTCAACAAAAAGTGGGGATTTGGCTTACTCTCTTTAAAAGATCAGCATTGTTTATATCCAAATTCAGACGGACTCAGTATATTACAACTGACATGTTTTGTTTACTTAGAAGATACAGCATTACTCCATGTGACTTGGATCGGGTTTCAGATTAAAGAGGTATTGGGATTTGGCTATTAGTCGGAAGATATATATTTTTAGAATTGAGATATACAACGGTTATAGTTGTTATAAAATTTTTATTGTAACTTGGCATGGGTTATAACAGTATATTTTTCTTTGTTTGTGGCAACCTTCAGGTTGCTTGGCTGCTTCTTGATAGAGGTAGTATCCACTTTGTCAGCCTTCTTGGCTTTTCTCTTTGTTTTTCTTTTTTTACATATCCTTTTCACTCTTTTTTTTCCATTAAAATTCCCCTTTCATTTAATTTGTTTTGTTATTAGATATAGTTTTCTTTTTGTTTCATAATTGGTAGTTTTGTAGCATTAGTATAAAATTACTACTTTCTTTTGCTCTCGGTAAAGAAAGAAGAATTGAAAGGATTAGCTCTCGACAGGCTGACAAGGTCTATCCAACTTGTATACAAGATGGTGTGACGAGTTGCTCATAGGCACAGTTTCCACAGCCAGGAGATGTCAAGTTTGCAATTTTTAAGGCTTAGTTTAGTTGGAATGGTTTACTATTGTTGATTAAATAAATAAAGTTTTTGTATTTGAGCTTTGACAAAACCGTCAAAGAGTTAAAAAAAAAAAAAAAAAAAAAGCTTTATATTTAATAGATAATTTTTTTGTAGAGCTTGTTTCATAGACCAATAGTAAGTAAGTATAAGATAAAAAAGTTAAGAGTTTGTAGGCTTTTGATAGTGGGAGAGTTTTGGGATAAGAAAAATCGATTGAAACAAATTAATAGATCATAAGATGTAGAAAAAGAACTCTGAAATATATATGTAGGGGTAAGGTTTTAGTTTGCTTATTTTTGATCCTTTTTGTGCAGATTATTTCTATTTATAGTAATTAGTTTGCTTATTTTTGACTTTTTTGCAGATTCTTTTAAATTTAGTAATTTTTGTAAAACCTTACACCTTTATATATATTTTGGGGTCCTGTAAAAGGTATATTAATATGAATCTTATATAGGTCTTCTACAGAATCACTCATCGTATATCTAACTCTTATAGTTTTGCAAGAACTAGAAGTACTCTGATTAGATGTTAAAGTACTATCATTATCTAATCTTTTTAGATAAATAGGCTTATCTACCTGCCTACTTATATCATCTTTCTTATTAACTACCAAAAGTGCTTCTTTTAATAAGGTGGTGGCTGCATTTATGAGGTAGTAAACAACTAAACTATTGAAAATAAGATTAAGATGAAGTGGGTTGGTACTGTGATTCAATCTTTTTTATTGATATTTATATGAAACAAACATATTATAATTTAGATTATAAGTTCAACTTTACTCTGTAATTTTGCAGCATAAAACCTAATACAAAAACTAAAAGCAACTTGTTTTACCAGATCCCAGAAAACTAAAATTATTTTAACAAAAGTTTATAAAATATGAAAACAAGCTATAACTAAAAAGAATATATGAAAAAAAAAGAGAAAATGAACAATATAAAAAAAGAAAAAAAAAAGAAAAAAAATATTTTGTAGAAGGAGGATAAAAGTTTGAAGAGGATTTCATCTCTCTACATAACTGAAATGTATTATTATAACTTATATAAGGCTAAAAAATTATATAACAAATACAATGATTGCATATCTCTACTATAAAGCTTTGCCTTAATATATAATATTTTTTCTGACCTACAATTACTTTTGAATATCTCTTTAACTAGAGGTCCTGATTCAACTTCTCTGAAGTAGCACTATATTTGTAAATAAACATGTCACATGGTTGCATTCTACTAAGTTCATTCAAATTTAGAACTATTTTTTGGAGAAGATATGCCAAATCTCTTACTTTTTACAAAAATTTTAGAAGATCAATAGAAAAATGAAAGAAAGTGAGAGAGAAGCCACTTGACTAAGTAAAAAAAGTGCAGCTTTAGAAAGATATATATTTTTAATATATTTTTTTGAAATAACAATCTAATAGCTTTGTTAAAAAAGTTGGGCTTTGTCTATATTTCACTAAGATTTTTTATACAAGTATGCTACTTGCTAGTTATTTTATATAATAATACTCTTGGCTTGTATGTTAAAGTCTTTTTAAAGAAGTCTTGCAACAAGAAATATTGACCTCTAGACAAACTACTAAGTAGACTATGACTCTCTACAAAAATTTAATCATATCAACTAATTTGAGTTTTTAGATATTTTTTTTGATAAACTATTATACAAAAATTTACTTCTAAGTAATGTTAAATACTAACAAATGAAGCACTTGTTACAACTAATAAAAAGCTTTCTTGATGTCTATACAAGTTAAAAAACTAATAAAACCTAATAAAAGAGCTATGCTAAACTGTAAAAAGAAGTACTTTTACTATTTGTTAAAATACTTAGATGTTTTAGAATAGGTTGGTTATTGTTTGATAGGTTGGTAACTAGGGCTCTGCAAATGCCTGTGCCTGGCACATTGGCACCAGGCCGAGCACAGGTACCTTATGCCATGCCAGCATAAAAGGGCATAAAATACTAGGCACATTAAAGGTATAAGCACAAAGTGCCAGGCACTGACAAAAGTATAGGCACAAAGTGCTAGATACAAGGTGCCAAAACAGTGTCAGGCACAATGCTGAGCACAAGTGCCAGACACAATTAAATAATAAATATCAAATTTCTGTGCCTATGCATATGCCTATGCCAAACTTTTGTGCTTATGCCCAGGTCTATGCCAAAATATTAATATCTGTGCTTATGCCTATGCCTAAGTTTTTTCAAAGTTTCATACCATATCTATGCTCATATTTTTTTTGGGCACAGGCAGTGCCTGGTTTGCAGAGCCCTATTGGTAACTATCAAGGATAATTCAGAAGCTAATTTTTAAAAAAATAGCCTTTTTAATCTACTTTTGGCTTATAATTAAATATATTGGAAAAATAAAAACTATAGTACTTGGTTATTTTCTATTTTTTAAAAAATTTAAATAATTTTTTATACAATCTATATTTATCTAAGTCAACTAATTTTAATTTATACAGGTTAGAAAATTAGAACACTAATACTTTAACACAAATTTTTGTTTTTCTTTAATTGGAATTGTAGTCTAAGTAATTATTAGAAAAAGTAGTGATTTTTTTTTTACTAATAATATTATTTATAATATCTAATATAGTAAATTACAAAACTAATTAAAATCAAAAATAATATTTACTCTTCCTAATGATCATTTGGATCAAAATTTTTACTGAAGAAAAACAGAACTTTTGTTAGAGAGGTGTGGCCTAATGTAGCGGTTTGCTTAAAGATTAATAGTTTTACTCTTCTGGAACTTCTTTATAAGTTGTGTGTTTGACGTGCAAGCCAAAAGCATTAGTATACAAGATAACTAGCAGAAGGTGTGCACTCTTAAATACAAAATTTTAGTAAAAAGACAATAGTCTTTCTGTTGATGAAGTTACTTAGGCTATTACTTCCAGAAGAAGAATACAGGAAAAAAAAAGACTCTGCTTTTTCTCAAGCCATGCTTTTTTACTTGACCAAGTGGTCCCTCTTTTACTTCTACTTGCCCTCCTGTTGATTTTCCAAAAAATTTTAACAAAAAGGAAGATTTGGCTTACTCTCTCCAAAAGATCAGCATTATTTATTTACCAAATTCAGACAGGTTAGTGGAATGCAACTACATGTTTGTTTACAGATAAATATGTTACTACTTCAAAGAACTCGGTCTAAAAACTCTAATTATAGCAGCAGGTGGCTTGAGACACAGGTTCTCAAATAATGGCAATACCTAGCTTGAGATACAAATTAGAACAGGCAATAAAGCTATCCAGAGTTGGTAGGAAGGTTGAAAAGTAGATTCATGTTAAGGCAAAGCTTTATAGTAGAGATATAGAAGGGAAAGTTTAACAGTCATAAATAGGCCATACAATAGCCAGTGAAGTATTAAGAAAGTATTTTTATAGTATTAAATTCTTAAAAAGTTTTTGAATCCTGAGAAAAGCGAACAGTTGTTATAACAGGTCAACTGGGCAATATGCTTGGGTAGCTTTTATTGGATAGAACTATATTTATAAAAAAATTGTTGTATTTATTTATAATAGTTTACATGAAATTTACATAAATAAAGGCATGACTGTTTAAAAAAAAAAAACTAATTAAAAAAGATTAAATAAAAAAATGTAAACTTAATTAACAAAAACTACAAACTTTATAATATAGATAAAATCTTTAATTTTTTATTTAAATTTTTAATAAAATTTATAAAGTATATTTTAAAAAAGTATTGCTAACTTGCTTTTTCTGGTTATATAACTACTCCCTTTATGCTATCTTAAAAACTAGACTAAATAACTATATTTAATATATTAAATAAAAATGTTCAGCATCTTAAAAACCTCATACTCGCTTTAATTCTAATCTTAAACCTAATCTTTATACTAATTTAATTTTAATTTTAAATTTTAAACCCAAAAATTTATAATAAAAATTGATAATAAATTATAGATGTTTAAAATTTATAATTTTAACCACGGGGCAAATTAGTTAAAAATATTTTATAAACTATACCCTATATAATATTATTAATAAATTTTTATTTTATTTAAAAATTTAAATTTTTAAACAATTTTGCTTAAAAAACAAAAATTATTTTTTTTAATTATTCTAATATAATTTTTTTTTTAACATAAATAATATTATTTAAATTTATATTACTATTAGCATATTTATAAAATTGCAAAAAAAAATAATAATACTGTAATAATTTATAAAAAAAAATTTCATTAATTAATAGATAATAAAACTTTTCTAATAATAAAATAAAATCCTTTTTATATCTATTATCTTCGAATATTATTAAAAATTATATAATTGCTAACCTTAGATGATTTATAATTGTAATTCTTTTTTGTGCATAATTACTTCATTAAATAATAATTGCTGCCAAATACGTAAATAAAATTATTTTCAATAGGGAATAAACTAACAATAGATTATAAAATCATAGATATTATTTTACTGCATATAAAAAAATTTCTATTTTCTCATTTATATATTCATGGAAAAATTGCTTTGCGTTTGGGAAACAATTTTTATGTATAAATAGGCATACCGATACGTATATTTGCTGATATTTATAATTTATTCAAATCTTAAAATTCATATTATACTTGTTAGCGGAATTACTGGAAAAATTACACTAACTATATATGCTGTACAGTTATATGATAAATCGATCATTTGATAACGAAATGCACAGTGTAATGCGCAGGAAAATATACTGTAATTCGTGCAAAATTACAGTATTACAGTAAATAAAAGGATTAGTTTCATTTATCCTATTTACAATAAAGGTTAAATCATGCAGGTAATACTGTAATAGGTTAAACATTATGAAAATGTATCGAAGATCAATCTTCAAATCTATTTATTATAGATATCTACATGTGAATATATAAATCAAAATTATATGTTTATACTAGGAATTTCTTTACTATATATAGATAAGCAAGAATATTCTAAACGGAAAAATGGATCATACATAAACTATTCACAAGTAAGGAGTAAGATTTAAGGATTTCTCTTGGCATACCGACTCGAAGATCCTATTACACATCGATATAATTGATATTGCTTGATGACTATTTTTTCATTCTAAAATTCTTTATTATGCGTACCATGG
Source organism: Dentiscutata erythropus (assembly GCA_910591965.1). Taxonomy (NCBI): domain Eukaryota; kingdom Fungi; phylum Glomeromycota; class Glomeromycetes; order Diversisporales; family Gigasporaceae; genus Dentiscutata; species Dentiscutata erythropus. The sequence continues at coordinate 9,109 of CAJVPY010000929.1, forward strand.
GTCGATCATATTGTCTTGTGACCTCAATGATGCTGTCATCAATGAGCATGTTTTGTAATGAAACTGAAAAAAAATACGTAACAAACATACGTATATGCCTTTCTAAGGGGAAAGTTATTCTGCATTTGTTTTTTATGAAAGAAGATCATAGGTTATCACTCGAAATTATGACAAATGCAGGTAAATTTTGAGATTATTAATAAATTTATAGAACTGGTAAATGTTAAAGTGATCCCTAATAAATTTAGATATATAAGAAGCTTCACGATACCATGCCATCTGCTAAATTTTTATTTTGTGAAAGAAATCACTCGGGAAGAAAGCTACTTGCTATTGAAAATTGAAAAACACGATTTATTTTTGTTAGAAAACAAAGTTTATCTATATTTAAAAGATGGAATTAAACGCAGGTTCTCAATATCCTCCCTGTCCGCAATGCAATCAACCGAAAACACTATATCACTGGTGTCCAAAACGTAAAAATCATAGAGTGACCGAAAAAGAATTAACACAAGAAGCGTGGACAAGTGGAAATGAAATTGTTGATGAGTTTATTAGAGAAGTTCAAGAAAATGCGGCAAATAAATACGAATCCTTGAAATGGATACCGTATGCTCAACTTTCGAACATTAAGGTTTTGGCCAAAGGAGGTCATGGAACTATTCATACAGCAGTTTGGACAAATGAGTTTGGAACCACAAATGTTGTGCTCAAGAGGCTTAATAACTCTAAAGAGATTTCCGCTGAGTTTTTCCATGAGGTATATATATACACGTCTATTAACGCTGAATGATGACTCATTTTTATAATATATAATAAATAATAATCAAAATTTTTTTTTATTTTCCAGCTAGCAGCATATATGAAGTGTAGCTCGATTACGGCTGTACGAAACTATGTCATTAAAGCTTATGGGATAACTAAAGATTCGACTACCGATGAGTTCATGATGGTCACGCAACATGCAGAATTGGGTGATTTACGAACTTTTTGTACCAATTATAGCGACGCTCAAGATAATACTTGGTGGAGCGAAACAATTATTGAGATAATGTTCGGTATCATTAAAGGTCTTGCTACTATTCATAAATCTGGATTAGTTCACGGAGATTTACATTCTGGAAATATATTGATACATGGTCAAGCATTTAGCTCTAAAAGATATTCTTGCATTTGTGATCTTGGATTATGTCAACCGGCGGAGCATACTTCGGGAGCCTTGGAAGGAATTCATGGTGTTATTCCATATATGGCACCTGAAGTGTTATGCGGAAAGCCTTATACTAAGGCTTCTGATGTTTATAGTTTTGGAATGTTAATGTGGGAATTATCATCAAAGAGACGACCTTTTTGTGATCGTGCACACGATGAAAAATTAGTTATCGAAGTTTTACGTGGTGAACGTCCTGAAATCCTTGCTCACATGCCAGAACCTTATGTAAAATTGATGACTCGTTGTTGGGATTCTGATCCTTCAAAACGTCCAACTGCTATTGAAATTGGTGATATTATTGATTTTTGGAAAAAATGGTGTCTCACCACAACATTAAAAGTTAACGAGGATTTGTTAGAGAAATTTAAAGATGAGAAAAAGAAAATGACCCATCCTAAAGCTATTTATACCAGTAGATACCTTCGTTATCAAAAAATTGGTGAATACCTTGATTTATGGGAACTTCAAGGTATGCATAATTATTATATTGTCATAACTATACGCATCTATATATATATTCGATATATATTTTTTTTAACGTTAATTTCCTTTATTTTTTTTAGAAGATACACGTGAAAATAAAGATCTTCTTGGACCACAACCATGGGTTAAAAAAGATTTAAAAGGTATGTGATACTTGTAATACATAAATTATGTGTGTATATTTTTTAATAATAAAGAACGCGACTTAAAAAATAAAAAATATTGCTACAATAGACTTCGGTATGATAGCTCTTCCACCAGTAACTGAATCTCAAAATGCTTAGTGCTAATGGTGTTAGCTTAGTAGGTAAATTTTATTTTTATTTGTACGTATAACGTTGATATGAATAATAATAAATTTAATAAATCTTTATTTTTTCATTCACGTACAGTACAGTACATACAGGATAAAACTATATCATCGAATAAAATGCTGGCATTTACATTCGAGTTATTTAATATTTATAACATATAATTCCCAAAATTTACAATACATTCATAGTCATGTAGTCATATAGCATTTAAATATTCATTTATTTCATTAATGCATCAAATCTTGTTTTGTCTTGTTATATATTAATCTTGTTACATATTATGTAATTACTAGTATATTAAAGTACTTCTGTAATTTTCATTATTACTGTGTTAACTGCAAAGAAACAAAATTTCTAACTTTATTTATTGCACCCAATTGAAAAAAATCGTTAAATGTACGTAAATACGTACTTTGAACCAAGTTCCAATAATCGATTGGATTCGAATTTTCGAATTTTTAAATCAGAAAACAGGTTCAAATCTCTTTTTTTTAACTCGTCCAGTTTTAACGAATTCAGTAACGATAGAAAGAATTATTGATAACAGATAAATGGATTCGTTAATTCGTAAGCTTATGCATTATAGTTACAATTATTTTCAAAATCGTAGTATAGTAGTATAGTGATAGTATATGCGCGTAATCTATATATTGGTAATCTTTGATATTCAAAAATGGATACAGTATCGTTATTGGTGTATCATTGCACGATTGTCACAATAGATACACTCAAACCTGTAAATCATTATCGTTATTGTTGTAAACAAAAGTAACAAGTCAAAATTTCGCGTAACATTATAATATTGTTTCGCATTTTTTTTATGCAGGTTCATACCAGATTTAATTTTGGCCGACATTATTACCGGTTTATGCCTGTTCTAGAATTTGGCACGATTTTGTTTCAAACTTATACATATTACAGTAATAATATTAATTGCAAGTTTTTTTTTTTTTTTTTAAAGTGTATCGGTAATATTAAATTTGAGAATATTAACAAAAATTTTCTATATCGCCAATCAATTTTTCACGTGTTTTATACTGGGGATACTGATATTCTCTCCGAGAATTTTAGAGATCTCTAAAAATTACTTTTATTCAGAGTAGTATGTTAACCTTTTAGCATAATATTATATATGGAGTACTTTTCAAGATAAAGAATAGTATGTGTATATCTGTTGTTATACAAGGGGAGTACTTTTTAGGGGGTACTGTATGAACGCTATACGATAATAATATTTTAACACTAACCGCATATGACATATGCTACCTAAATTAAAGTGCCTGACCTTAATTATTACTAAAAAAAGTAAAGTTTCGTGAGACTGTAAATATTTGAAATTCGTGACAAAAATTGACAAAACAGTACGATACATGTACCAAACAATTTTATTTATTGAAATTTCACATATTTGAGCTTGGAGTTTAATGATAGAGGTAAGTTCAGGTTAAGGATAGGATCGGGTATACCGTAGATTACTCAATGGATTATATATACTGTATATACTGTATATATCGCATCTTAAATGTTAATCTTTAAAATTTTTGCAGGGGTATACATTGTCTGATAAATAAGGCAAGTAATAACTTAACATTAAATTATCGTAAACATACATATTTTTAACGTAAACGATAATAATTGATTGAAAATTAATCAATTTGTGGCTTTATTTGATGACAACTATATGGCGTATGGTGGCTGTCATAGTAATCATATTATACTCACTGAATAATAGTTTATTTCATTGTTATTACTATACATAGTTAGTTATCCGATTAGATAAATCTTACCTAAGATCTTACAATCTTATATGTCGATTGGTCCACAACAGGTTTTCTTGAAGAGAATGAAGAGAATGACATTTTACATATATAGTAAGTCTATATTATGGCGATTGAACTTGCACATGAATATATCGATATCAAAAATATACCACACAGGTACGTACGTACTTACGTACTAATTGTTCAATATTATCAACATAAAAAAAAACATACTGGTGAAAATGGTCGGTTTAATGAATTTCTTTAGAAATAACGATAAGATGAATAATGATACCTTTAAAAAAAGAGAGACAAATATTTCTAATGTTTGCTGAGGATCTTGACATCGAATCTTTTGGGTAATAAATAAATATATATAACGATAATTAGTCAGCTTGTTTTTTTTTTGTACGTAAGAGTATGGTAATACAAAGATATATTTCACTCCGAAGAAAGCATAAAATAGTATTGATCTTCTACCTAATGGTAAATCAATTTATTTTTTGTTACCTGAAAAAGAATTCTTTCATAATTTTGTTACATCGATCATAACATGTACGATCTAAACAATGCTAGCATTATCATATGCTTTAATCTTAAAACATATCTTAGTATATAGTTAAATAAATACGACATACTTGATACGTAAGCACGTACGTAAGTACGTGTGTTTACCTTGTTAATTTCAAATTTACCGTGTTTTCATTTACGTGATTAAAACTCATTGTACTAGTATTAACTTTTAACGAAGCCTAATAATTAATATGACTACTTATTTATTAACGTTCAATTCAAGCAAATAGAAATAAGCCATGAAATTTTAGCTTACTAATCCAATGAAAATAATCCAACGACGATGTAATTTTTGCAATGTCTTCGCGTCTTTTCTTTCAGCGGTAGTATAAATTTTAACGTTGATGGAGTTTACGTTTAGGTTAATCTAAGTATAGACCACCAATGACGGTAAGCCACATCAAACCGTATTCTATGTTAAGCCACACGGGCTTTGTTGCTTGCTATATATTTCAAGTATTTCAAGTAGTTTCGTGTGCGTATTATCGTATACGTAAACGTTTGCGCTTTTTTTTGCTATGAGTCTGTACGTATCTGGTATGTACGTACGTAGGTGAAACGCTGTTTAATCATCACTGCGCCACTTTGGTGACTTTCGTTAGTACACATAACCAACGTTGGTGAATTTTTGATTAAATTAAACGTTGTCATAATTTTGTATGATTTTCGTAATCCTTTAAAAATTATTTGTGAAACTCGAGTCTTGATTATTTATTTAGTTAAAAGATTCGCTATGCTTTTCATGCTTTTGAGGCTTATCCAAAAAAATGATATTATTCGGTGAAAAAACATGATTTGATTCAAGCAATCACAACTTTTTAATTTCAATTACAATTTCAATTTTTTTTTTTAATATTTTTTTTTTTTAATTTTAATTTTTATTATTATTATTAATTTTTATTGTTTTTTTATTTTTTTTTTTATTTTGTTTTTACCTGAAAGTGTCAATTTTCTTTTCAATTTCCTTTCTTTGATTTCTTTGATAATTCGAGTTTGACGGTTATGCTAATAAAAGTAATTTTACAATGATTCTTAATGATTTTATCACATTTTTAAGAAATATCAAATATTTTTTTATACTTTATATACTGATAACGACGACACCAAGATTTTCAATAGCAATTTGTGAGTCTAATCAATCTGAACAACCTTTATGCAGTGGGCGTCGTGGTCTTAGATCTACTTTGAGGAAGAGGTCAAATAAAAAAAACAAGAGATCAATAATTCAAAATAGACAAGATAATGAAACTTTTACCAACCTAACAACAAATCAAGTAATTAGTGATGGGATAAATTCAGGGCAAAACTCTATCTGTAATGGTCTCTGTGTTTTAGGAATTATGGTTGGAGCAGTTGTTATAATCATATTAATCGGTTTCGGTTTGTGTTTATCGATGAGAAAAAGAAAGAAAGTGGGTGATAAAGAAATCCGTCCCAGTTTAAAACGTATGATATCTAGTACACAAACTGCTGATGATTTCCCCAAAATATCACCTAGTACACCACCATTTGAATCTAGATTAAATGATGAAGCTGAAGCATTTGCACAAGAACATCCACCACAAGAAGAAATTCCACCACCTGAACATATTGTATATATTCAGAGTCTTGGAGGTGCAAAAGCTTGGGAATGGTCACCTGATGAAAATTTGTTAATACAACAATTCGTTTCGATAACCAACGAAGGAGTTATCGTAACTTTTAATAAAAGAGTGGATTGTATGGTACAAACGAATTACCCATTCTTTATACCACAAACGGAAGGGGATACACTTTATGAACCACCGTTCGAACAACCTGAAACCATGGAATTAAGACGTGGACAAATGTTACATTATTTCGAAATTACCGTTTTATCAAATCCTGAAGGAAAAAATACCACTATAGCGATCGGACTTGCGACTAAACCATATCCTTACTTTAGGTATTTATAGATTATTTAATTAAATTGGTAGTTAGTATTCGTTCATTCATCATTTATTGATGTTTAACGTATTTGACATTTTTAATAATGATTTACAGATTACCAGGATGGAATATATTTTCAGTGGGCTATCATTCAAGTGATGGACGAAAATTCAATGATGCACCTAGTGGTAGAGAATATGGACCTACATGGGGAGAAGTGGGAGATACAATAGGTTGTGGTTATAATCCAGATGTTGGATACGTATTTTTTACGAAAAATGGGCAATTCTTAGGTAATGCTTTCACGAGTATACGTCATATATGGTTTCCAACGATAGGGGCTAATGGACCATGTATTATTGAAACAAATTTTGGGGATAATTATGACAAAGGATTTAAATATGAAAGTGCACGTGGGTATGGACCTGGTGGACCTCTATTAATTTCCGAAAAAAGAAGGCCAAGGCCCAGTCGTAGTAGTAGTACAAGAAGCATTCATGCTGTAGATACTGGTAGTCCTCGTATTAGATATGATTAATAGATTAATACGATTAATACGATTAATTTTTTTTTTTTTTCTCGTTTATTTTGGTGGGAATCTCTTTGGTGGCTTTAAATATTAACATGGTAAATGAATAGCAATTTGTAATTTGTAGATAAATAATAAAAGGAAATACCGTTTGTGTAAAAATTCACTATTAATCTAAATATATGTTGTAAATGGGAACTGAGCTTGTTAAATTTAGGATTTATTTAGATTAGCCTATAGTACCCTGATCCCGATCCAGACCGAACACGAAGCCTAACCCTAATCGTAACTTTAACCTTAATTTAACTTAACCCCTTGACGTTGAATTTAAATTTAATTAAAATATCAAATTCACTAAATTCACTAAATTCACTAAATTCACTAAATCCACTAAATCCACTAAATTCACTAAATTCACTAAATTCACTAAATTTACTAAATTCACTAAACGTTAAATTTCGTTCCCACGTACGTACTTACAACATACTGAACATACTGAATTATTTGGAAAAAAGGCATAGAATTGTGTGAAAGTTAATACTTTTATGTAACATATCTGACATAGTGAATAAATATTATATATGTTTGATAAATATATGTTGGGTAAAATTTTAAACCCTGCATTCTTTTCTCGCTGTAATTATGTATTAGCATGAGTAAATTTCTAAATAATAATTAACTTGGACATCCTTAAAAGCGCGATAAATGTATAAAAAGGGAATAGGTCTTTTTAGTTGGCTGTGGGACCCAGTTTACATGATACAGGCATTAAAAAATTCGGGTATCGGTATACAAAAAATGATATTCGAAACTTAGAATTTTCAAAGCATGTAACAATGTGTATTACATATCCATTGAGTAATGATTGGTTCAATAAATAAATTACAAATATATTATTTAATCACATGGACAAATAGTGGAAAGAATTTTCTTCTGATTTTCTTTACTTCTGCTAATTACCGTACCATTACTTATTAATAAAAAATCCATGTGGCTTTTTTCCAGGTCGATCTAAAGAACGTTTATTCTATTTAAAAAGTGTTACTTGAAAAAAAAGTCGAGTTTCACCTTTATTCGATGACGTTTCCTACCTTTCTTCTTTATGAATTTCTTTTGGATTTTCATAACGATAGAAAAACGCTCTATACTTGCGCATTAGTGAATCGAGAATGGTGTAGAATAACGATTCCTCTTCTCTGGAGGAATCCCATAAAACTATTACATGGACCTGATGATTATTATCCATATCATAGATATAGAAATAATCATGTAAAACTTGTTGACACATATTTATCGTATCTTAATAACGAAGAAAGAGCCAAGCTTATTAAAAATGGGTTCAAACTACCGTTAAGAAGTAACCCTCCAATCTTTTATTATATTTCTTTTCTAAGATACGTTTCAAATGGAGATATTCAAATGATTAGTTTATTTTGGTGTTTATACTTTGATGCTAGTAAGATACCTGTTATAAATCCTTTAAATTCTTTTAGTAATAAACGAAGGATAAAAATTGTTTCTAGTTTATGGAATTTAGTGCGAGATATATTTGAGATGTTTAACAGGAAACAACGACCAATAACGACAGAAATCACTCAAGTAGCTCATGCTTCAGTAGTTCCTCCTGTAGGTGATGACTTTTATACAACAGATGTATTATTGAAATCTGAAATAATACATCATACTCTCACAAAGTTGATTATAGAGCAATGCCCTAATATTAAACATTTACAATCAACGTCAACGCTTATCGGTTCAAGTTCTAACAACAATTACACGGAAATAATTTTAAAATATCCAAGACTTCATGAATGTTTTACTCATTTGAAAAGTTTTGAAAGTCGAAGTAATTTCTACAGAGGAACTTCATTTGATATACTATCTGAAATTTGTCATGAATTGCGTAAGATTGAAGTTTCTTCATGTAATCCAACGCATTTATCAACTGTTGGTGAAAATAAAGAAAATCCAGCAATAATAGAGTCACAAAAATTATCAAATCTTATTAAAGTTCAAAGATGCTTACGAGAATTTATACTTTGGAATTGTAAGTTAGGAATTTTAGATATCATCAATTCTTTAATATCAACTCAACAATATTCGATGCGTACACTTTCTTTTCATCATTGTGATTTTCAAAATATAATTTGGTTGCACGTTCTTTCTGAATTACCAAACTTGGAGACTCTAACATTTGATCAATGTATTAACGTTTCAGAACAAACATCATCAAAACTTGTTCTCTCTAATCTTAAATATTTGAAATATATTTATGGATATACTTCACCAAATGCGTTAATAACTTTAATAGAATCTACCAAAGATAGTATAGTAGAATTAGATACTGGCAAACCACATTTTAAGTTAAATCTTATAACTTTTGATCCAAGAAAATTTCAATTTTTAGAATCGGATCTTTTTAATCATTTGGAATTATTACATAATATAAGATTGTGTAAAAATTTAATCTCTTTATCAACTTATGTTTATTCAAATATTCAAGAAGATTTATTTACTACACTTATTAGTTTAGATCATCTAAAAAAATTGGTGATTACCGAGATTTCTTATTATTCATTGGAAACTAAGCAAAAATGTTTAATTTTTTCCGAATTTTTAACAAAATTAGCCAATCATTTACCATCAACTTTACAATGGTTACATATAGGAACCAAATTTGCAATAAGAAAGAATATATTAGAAGAATTTAAGAATAATACTTTATGTAAATTTAAAAAAATGACAATTTTTGGAGGATTAGATTGGGATATGGAAAATCAAAAAATAGAATTTGAAGGTGTTTATGATGAATTAAATATTGATGATATTAAAAATAGGTTGATTCCAAATTACGGAATTATATTTTCCGTATAATTTGGATAAATATAGTATTAAATCGAATAATGTTCTAGATTTTTACTAATAACAATAATGGATAAATGCCACCTTAATTTATATTTTATTTATTTTACCTAATTCGTAATTTATTTTTTTTTCATGTTTTTTTTTTCTTTTTTAAATAATAATATATATAAATAAAAATAATTTATAAATTTATAAATTACAAATTACAGCAGCGGTAGTGTGCGTGTACATAACTATAAATTACGTTAATAAGATTAATTTTAAAAATTATTGTGCATCATGCATAATGATAATATTAAGTATTGTTAGAAGTTGCAGATATATGCATTAAAGTTTCTCTTTGTTAAAAAAAGAAAAATTTGCTAGTGTGATTTTGATTAAAAATATAAATAATATAATATAAATGAATTCTTTTGAGAGCCCAGAAAGGATAAAATACTTTCGTAATAAGTAGAAATTACTTATCCATATTGCGATACTATTATAGTATCAAAGTAGGCCCAAATCCAGGCTCTTGGTCCGAATTTGTTTTTAATATCAGGTAACAAATGGATTAATATAAAGTTTGTTTTTGAATTCTCTTGTACGAGTCTATATCTACGTTTAGAAGTCTTTCTGGTTAGAAAAGGTATTTATGTACGTATGTGTGTAGTACTTTAATGAACATGCTTTATAAAATACCTTTATGAATGAATATCTTGATGAATTCGTAGGAGAAAGATTAGGTAAGTACCTCGATAAACACAAGCTTCGCTAAGAGTAGTAATATTGAGTAATATTATGAAACAATAATAATTCAGAATTTTAAATCTTTAATAAGAACAAATTAAGGTGAGCTTTAACGTTTAAATTGTTTAAATTGTTTAAATTACAGAATTATCAATATTATTGGTGCGTACCCAAGAAAATTCTTTTTATTCATATATGTGTACTCATGTTTATGGCTGAACCCAAATTATCCAAAGTTAGATTCCAAATAACGGGAATTTCTATTAATCGGATCTTTTCCATATAGAATCATCATCATTCCAATAATTAAGGTTTAAAAATGCTGTCTTACTAGTCACACTGCGCAACTGTCTTCCACTCCACACAAAAAAAAAAAAAAAAAAAAAAATAGAAAAAAAACCCCAGTTCATATTTCTGTGATTCTGTGTCGCTATCGCTTATTTACTGCACATAATTTTTGAACTACTGCAACATTACATTTTTCTTATCATATTGTGGCGCTGTCTGCTAGACCGTGTCCTTTTTGGAAAACCTTGTGTCACTATTTGCGCCAATTAGTATTTGATAAGAAAGAATTTGATTGATTCTTTTTTTGTTTTAGTTGGATTATACCCTTCCCAAACCGTTTATTATATTCACGTTCTTTTTTCTCTCTTTTTTTATTAGATTCTCGGTTAATTCTTTGATAATATTTTTATCTTGTTATATATTTTACATTCTTCTTTTCAATTAAAAGTTATCGAATGACTTCTTCCGTAACATGTCTCTCAAATTCTCAGATTCCTTCAAAAACACCTCTGTCGGATAATGCTTACATGATATGTGAGATAATTTCTCATTTATTTGAACAACAATCTGATCTGGTCTCTTGTTGTTTGGTGTCCCGTTTATGGAATACCTGTGCTACGCCTTGTCTTTGGAAGGCTCCACGTTTGAAACGCGATTCAACACTTGATAAATTTGTTAGAACTTTAGTGAGATCTCAACAAAATCAAACTATTTATGCTTATGGTTGTTTGGTGCATACACTCGACCTATCTCGCCTTTCGTTCTCTTGTCCTCCTGCTGAATTAAGTCTTTTATCCGAATGTTGTGGTGTTTTGAAGAATATCGATTTTTCAAATTGTCATAAGCTCAGGAATGAAACTTTAACTAGAATTTCTGAACGATGTTCCAATTTACGATCCCTCAAGTTATTAAATCTTCCTCATATTACAGATGAATCAGTTATAAATATTATAAATCGATGTAACCGCTTAGAATATTTTGCATTTGGTGATTGTGTCGGCATTACGAATCGTTCATTACTTCAACTAGCTCGTATGAAACATCTTAATACACTTGAAATATTTTTTGGAAACAATATTACAAATGAAACTCTCATTCTTATAACACAGGGTTGTTTGAAATTGAAAAATTTACATATCTGGGATTGTGGAACTCTTGATGATGTTGCTATCATTCAGGTGGCTATTAATCTGAATATAAATCTCGAATCTCTTATCCTTCATAATCCTCAATATATTACCGACCAATCACTTATTCATGTCGCTAGCAGATGTACAAATCTGCGTCATCTGGGATTAGAACCATGTGAGGGAGTAACCAACACTACTTTAATCGCTTTAGCAAATAATTCATATCTTTTAGAATCCATTCAAATCTCGTTAAATCGAGCTGGTGGTCTTTCAGATGAAGGATTTTTATATTTATCTGAACGCCTGAGAAAGCTTAGTAAGATTACATTTCAACGTTCAACACCACTTGTCACCGATGTTACTTTAAGCATGTTGGCAGTTAGATACGCCACATCACTCACATGTCTTCACCTTTACAATTGCAATTTTACTGATGCATCACTTATTGCAATTGCTCGTAATAGACCACCTATTAATGAATTATGTATTTTTGACTTAATGAAAATTAATGATGATTCGGTCATTTTCTTATTACTCAATATTGCTCGTACACTTACTTCATTACAAATTTCGAATTGTGAAGGTCTTACAGAGAAGATTGTGATTAATGGTGTTAGACATTGTAGCTTACTGAGAAAATTAAGTTTATTTGCATCGAGTGATTTTACTGTTGATGGGTTAGACTCTATCGTTAAGAACTGTGTAGATTTAAGAGAATTTTATTTATCAAGCACCGAAGATATTCCTAATCAGGTTTTATTTTTAACTTTAATTTTATTATTACCATTAGTATATCTTTTAAAACGCTTGTTCTTTTTAAATTAAAAAAAATATTAACCTTTCTTTTATATACTTTTCAAAAAGGTTGTCGCTTCTGAACTTAGTTGTTTGCGAAAATTAGAAAAATTAAGAATTCGTAATTGTTCAAGTTTATCGCGAGAAGATATATTGATTATTTGTTGTGGGTGTGCTTCGTTACAAGAATTTTATTTTGGGCGAAGTATATATTTGAACGAAGAATTTGTTCGCCAGTATAATGAAGACGGAAAGGGGCGACCACTTTTAGTATTAGGGCCTTAACTACTACTACCGAGAGAAAGGTATAGATAGATATTAAGGTCCTAACAGCTAACAAGGAAAAAACCAAAACCAAAACCAAAAACAAAAAAAAAAAAAAAAAAAAAAAAAAAAGCAAAAAAAAAAAAAAAAGGAGAAAAAGAAAAAAACACTGGCTTTTTTTTTTCTTACTATATTTTTTTTTTTAA
>CAJVPY010000930.1:0-22163 GCA_910591965.1 Dentiscutata erythropus
ATACGCGATGCCCACTGTCTCAGAACAATACACAAGTTATTCTTCTGCATCAGGAAATTGTAATTTATTATCTTCATATATGAAAGTATTTCAATATAATAAATATAATATTAAATGGATTCCATTTAATAGATTAACCGATATAATAATAATAGGAAAAGATGGATTTAGCACTGTATACAAAGCAAGGTTGTTGGATGCTAGATATTTGTATAAAAAAGATATATGTGAGTCGCTAAGTTTTGTTACTCTCAAGACTATAACTCTAAAAGAATTTGAAACTCATATTGAGAAATATTCAACGTTAAGTGTATATGGGTTGACTCTGAACCCTAAAATAAACGAATATATGATAGTATTTCAATATAATAAATATAATATTAAATGGATTCCATTTAATAGATTGACAGATATAATAATTATAGGAAAAGATGGATTTAGCACTGTATACAAAGCAAGGTTGTTGGAAAATAGATCTTATTATGAGTTACCAAATTTTGTTGCTCTCAAGACTATAACTCTAAAAGAATTTGTAAATCATATTGAGAAATATTTAACGTTAAGTGTATATGGGTTTACTATGAACCCTAAAACAAACGACTATATGATAGTATTTCAATATAACAAATATAATAGAATCGTAGATCTTCTTCTTCACTGTTACTTAAAAAAAGATTTAAAATGGGAACAAAAATTAGAGATACTTTTAGATACTTTGAATAATTTTAAAAAAATTCATGTTGTGGGATTGGTTTATTCTGATCTTCACGTTGATGTTTATGGTCACATATTATCATCCTATATTTCTAATTTAGGTTTAGCTAGAAAAAAAAAAGAGAAAACCGGTGAGATTTATGGAGTATTACCATATGTCAGTCCTGAAGTTTTACAAGGAAAACCATTAACACAAGCTGCATATGTTTATGTATTGGGTATTATTATGTGGGAATTATCCACTAGACAAAGACCATATGATGTTATTATATGGGAATTATCCACTGAACAACCATATGACGTTATTATGCGGGAATTATTCACTGGACAAAGACCATATGATGAAAGACAGTTTGATCTTAATCTTTTATTAGACATATATAACGGATTCCGTCCTGGATTTGCTCCTAAATGTTATGTAGAGTTAGCTAAACAATGCGTGGATTCTAATCCTGATAAACGACCTACCATAAAAGATATTCATGATAAAATTAATAGTTGGTTAAGTTCAAATGAAATAAAACAACTATTTGAAAAATTCGAGAATCAGAGATTCAAAAAAGCTGAAAATTTTAAAAAAATTCAACTTAAATATAATATTGAATGGATTCCATTTAATAGATTAACCGATATAATAATTATAGGAAAAGATGGATTTAGCACTATATGCAAAGCAAGATTGTTGGGTGCTAGATCTTATCGTAGTTTTGAGGATAGTGGTGATGAAGATGATATGCATGAGTCTCCAGGTTTTGTTACTCTCAAGACTATAACTCTAAAAGAATTAGAAAATCATATTGAGAAGTATTTAACGTTAAGTGTATATGGATTGACTTTGAATCCTAAAATAAACGAATGTATGCTAGTATTTCAATATAATAGAAACGTAGATATTCTTCACTGTTACTTAAAAGAAGATTTAAAATGGGAACAAAAGTTAGAGATACTTTTAGATGTTTTGAACAATTTAAAAAAAATTCATGATGTGGGATTGGTTCATTCTGATCTTTATAGTGAAACCATTTTACAAGACGATAATATTTATTGTTACATAGTATCATCCTATATTTCTAATTTATGGTTAGCTAGAAGAGAAAATGAGAAAACTGGTGAGATTTATGGAGTATTGCCATATGTCAGTCCTGAAGTCTTACAAGGAAAACCTTTCACACAAGCTGCAGATGTTTATGGATTGGGTATTATTATGTGGGAATTATCCACTGGACAAAGACCATATGACGGAAGACAGTTTGATCATAATCTTTTATTAGACATATGTAAAGGATTACGTCCTGGATTTGCACCAGAAACTCCTAAATGTTATGTAGAATTGGCCAAACAATGCATGGACTCTGATCTTGATAAACGACCTACTATAGAATATATTCATGACAAAATTAATAATTGGATAAGTTCAACCGAGATCAAACAACTATTTGAGAAATTTGAGAATCAGAGGTTCAAGAAAGCTGAAAATTTTAAAAAAATTCAACTTGAGTATAATATTAAATGGATTCCATTTTTTCGATTAACCAATGTTGAAATTATAGGAAAGGGCGGATTTAGCACTGTGTATAGTGCAATATGGTTGGATAATCCACATTATAGTGAAAAAGATGACTCACCCGGTATTGTTGCTCTTAAAACTGTGACTCCGAAAGAATTTGAAAACCACATAAAATGTCATAAGGAATATGTAATGTTAGATGTATATGGATTTACTCTGATGCCTGAAACGGACGAATATATGATGGTATTTCAATATGCTAAAAATGGATGCCTTTATAATTATTTAAACAAAAATTTTCAAAATTTAGAATGGGAAAAAAAATTAGGGATGCTTTTGGATATTTTAAATAATTTAAGACAAATTCATAAAATTGGATTGATTCATTCAGATTTTCATAGCGGAAATGTTTTACAAGATGATGAAATTGATAATTTCGTGTATGTCAGCTACGAAGGATCGTCTTATATTACTGATTTAGGCTTAGCTAGAAAAGAGAATGAGGAAGCTGGTAAGATTTATGGTGTATTACCATATGTAAGTCCTGAAGTATTACAAGGAAACCCATTCACACAAGCTGCAGATATTTATGGATTAGGTGTTATTATGTGGGAATTATCTACTGGGCAAAGACCTTTTGATGGTTGTAAATTTGATGATGAACTCGCATTAAAGATTTGCTTTGGATTACGCCCTGAATTTGCACCAGGAACCCCTAAATGTTATGTAGAATTGGTCAAACAATGCATGAATTCTAATCCCGATAAACGACCTACAGCAGAAGATATTCATAATAAAATTAATAATTGGCTTCAATTATTATATGGTTTATATGAAGACAATGAAATCTATCAAGGATTTGCAGAAGCCGACAAGTACAAGCCGAAGCCTGTTGAACCGAAACATCCTAATCACATGTATACGAGCAAAACGATCAATACACAGGAGATCAGACAATTAACAAAACAGTTAAAAAATATGAAATTAAGTGAACAAATTGTTTCTGTAGAAATTCCTTATTAATCATTGATTATAAAGAATTAGTTGAATTTAAATATTATTATTCTTGTAAAAGTTCGGGTGATTATTAAAAATTTTATAAAAAAAAAGTTTATTGTACCAACGCCAATAAAAATATGAAATTCAACCCAAAATTACTAAATTATTTGTAAATCTGAAGACATATACGTGTATGACAAAATTGACAGACCTTTTTATTTTATCTAGCTTCAATAATATATTTTTAGGTTATGTTTACGGCATATATTACTACTGTTATAATTGCAAGAATTTAAATATAAAAAATATGTTTCTGAAAAAAATAAGACTGTCCATGAATTAGTCTTTAATTAAACCATCAATTATTTGTCATAAATGTAGCTGGTTGTCTCTAGACTTAGTAGGTCCATGTGATTCAAATTATGTTTTTAAAATCGTTGGGATCATATTATGCGACCAATCTTTTTAAACTCTACTTTCAGAGTTATAGAATTGTTTTAAAGTCACCAAACGAGGTCCTTTTTAATCATTTTGATATTAATTGATTGTAATATAAATTTCAATGATGGGTGAATTATTATTTATGCCGATACAACAATAGACGTATATTTAAAATTTAAAAATTTGTGGAATAGTAAAAACAACCCTGTTAAAAAGGTACATTGTTTAATAACTTGTTGTAAAAAGTGAAATGTTATGTCAACAAAACCCACTCACAGCGAAAAACAACACAATGAAAGTAATGATAGTATATTAACAATCAATTATGAAAGATATAAACCGGCGCCAGTAAAGCTACCAATGACGATAGTAATACAGCAATGGTTTCAAAAAGTACATAAAATGATATTTATTTCAATAGTAAATAAGCATGAAAAAATAATATAATAAAATTTCATAAAATATTGTAGTATTTAAGTCTTTAAGAACTGTCAGCGCAAGCGAAATAATACGTTAGTATGGATAATGAAGGTTCATAAAAAAAGGTATGAAAATATTTGATAATATTTACATTAATGGCTATAAAGTTTAATAAACAAACGAAAAAAACAAAATGGTTTTGGCAAAAAGTTTATTGATCGGAATGATAAACCCACTTCACTATTTAAAATTTTGCTCTTTGACATAATAAACTGGATTACGTGTCTTGTACCTTGCTTATTTTTAATGGCAAGCGCGTTTATCTAACAAAGTATAAATAAGTTACAGTAGCCTCCAAAAATTTATCGCCGTCACGTGAAAAATATAAATTTCCTTATTTCTAATAATTTTTATAGATTGTAGCCCAAAAAAACAAATCGAAATAAAAGAACGTTTAGAGTATAAAGAAGTAAAAATACATTTTAACTAGTTAATCATGCTATACAAAATATGTTTTTCAATAAATCAATTGAGTCTGAATAGAAACCAAAAAAGTATTTGCTTTTTTTTTCGCTTCATTCCAACTATTTTTTTTTTTTCAAATGACAATACAATGAATGTTACATAGATTTTGTATTTTGAGTGTCATCGCAGCGTTAAAATTTCTGTCATATTTTTTTCTTCCGAATACTTTCCTACATTTTGATCCATGCTTAGCAAACAATACATTACATAAAATGCACGATAGTTAACCTAAATTCTTAACAATTGAGCTATTGTAGCCACCTTTATAGCCTATTGAAAAGTATATTCCGCGAAACTTTAAAATAAATAATAGTGTCACATTGTACAGAGATTAATAATACGTGTCGCACTTTAAGTTATTTGTGATAAATTCGGTCTAAAATATTAGCGACCAAGAACAATTCTCTTGATTCAAGCTAAATTCTTTACATTCACTTCTTAAATAATTTTATGTTAACATTTCTAAAATAATCTATAGTTGCTCTTTACAAACTGACATTTATCAGAATTAATTGAGCCCGATGAGTTTTAAACTTTAAAGCTCGCAGTCTGATTTTCTTTCAGTTGTGCCCATTTTATTCGCTAGTTAATAATTAAATCTGATTGGCTATATAATAATATCGATAATAACACTTCGCAATGCATCTGTTTTAAAATATTTGCTTGATTAAAAAATAGTGCAAATTCGAAATATGTTGTCAGTTCAAATTATTCGATTATAGTTGAGTTTTTGATACCTTCATAATCAAATTGTGTTATGCAAGTATGCAATTTTTGCATCTTCTAAGTAGAAATGTACTCATTTAAGAATCACCTGAATATAATCCATCGGATTTTTTTACTTCTTTTAAGGTCTTTTAAAAACGCGGATTAATATCATAGTAATATTGGGACATAATAGATTATATAATAGCTAATGTTTTGAAATACTGTATGATTACTAGTATTTTTGAATAATTTAATTTATTAATTTATATTTATGATCAGAATATATTGTCTAAAGCTTAAACATAAACGTTACCTGTCTTAATAAAATAGGTTTAATATTATTTTTAGTCCGTGTGCACAAAAATATCTAATAATCTAAGTATTTAAATCCATGAATATTTACTATTGAATTTTATTCTAGATCGTGAACATACAGTAAGAAACATTTGTTACTTAAACTACTGCATTATACAGTAAGCTATTGGTTTATACAGATGTCTTTATAAGGCCATTTGAAGTTAAACTCTCGTTTCATGTTACACAGGGAGGGAATTAAACATGTATAAAAATGAATATAAAATGTACTGAACTCCAAATGTAACCGAAAAACCGATTACCGATCCAACCATCATATCGACCAATTTGTCACTTCTTTTTGTTTAATTTGAAGAGGTGAGTCAGAGGTGAAGGGATAACGTTAAATGGAAATTCAACTTCAAACAGTCTAACTGAAGTTGTATGTGTAGTAAGAACACTCTTTACAAATGAGAGTAAAATAATATATATATGTGTTTATAATTTGAAATTTTAATGAATAAATATTACCATTCCTTGTTTTCTTTAATAATATTTTCTGTTTGAGCCGATCTCGTCTATTTATTAAACCCAATTTTTCACTCTTGCAGCCTTTTTGTTCGGCATATAAATTTGGTTTTCCATTTTAGAAACTTTCGATTGAATTGTTGAGAGATAACCTAAAATTAAGCAAATCATAACCTAAATTTATACATAATGAAGCTTGCATCTAACCGATTATCCCACCTTCAATCGATTACTTTTTTACCGATAAACGATTTATCCGTTAAATAAAAATCTGATCACAACCAATCGGTTAAATTTTGGGATACAAACAAAATTAGCCCAGATGTTGTAATATGGGCTGCGATCTACAAATAATTTATCAAGGATACATCATTTTGCAAATATTCCGATTTCATCCCATTATTTAGTAATCGTTTAGGTTGAATATTTCACATTCATAATGTAGGTTTTCATAAAAACTTTGACATTGACACTATTAATAGAGATCGTATTAATAGAAGATCGAAATGGCAATTCAATGAACTTTTATTAATAATGATTTTGCATGCATTTCTTTTTCTAAATTTAATTATCATATATTATCGAAAAAGGCATAAAAGGGACCCCTCCTAATTTTGGAACAAAAAGTTCTTGAGAAAGTTAATATATTTTAATAACAAGTTGAAGCAAACCCTTCAACTTAGTCCAAAATAACACTTTTTTTTTTTCTTGCAACATTTCATAAATTTTAATGATTTTTAAAAAGAATGTTGTTATTTAACGAGTGCTTTCTTAAATGTTTAATAACCTTTGAACTCACTATAGAAGCTTATTGTGTCTTCTTATAACGTCTCTGGCGTACAATTGTTATGCTAATATTATGAAGCAAATGTATTCTATTTTGATTTTCCCATATTTCATTCATTGATATGAGGATAACATGATAGTGTGAAGCTTCTGATGTCATAAAATACGTTCCAACCCGTGTTTCTCTTTCATATTGATTAACATGTATAAAGAGTGAAGCATTTATTTAATAAACAGAACTTTGTTTCCATCATAAAGTAACATAGTCATAATGATTTTCTCTCATTAAGTTCACACCATCATTAAGCCACCATTATAGAATTACCATGCCCTTAAAAACTCCGTATCATTCAATCCATATAACTTCTAGTAGCGGCTGGAGCATTAACCATAGCCGCCGCAACAAAATTGTCATGGCGGATTCTCGATTTTGATTGGCTAACGGCCGTGATCTGCAAAATTTTTGGCCCGCATTACAAAATTGGTTATTAATTTCCGGCCGGAATTAACTTTTTGATTTTTTCATTACAAAGCTCGCACTATGGTAAAATTGGCCCAGGAAAAATTTTTACTTAATAGGCGGCTGCGATTTTATTAGTAAAAATTTGAGTAATTCCGCCTAATTTTGGAGTATTTGTTATGCATCTTTCGTTACACAGCACTACACCAATTCAATGCATCTGCATCCCGTGCAACTCAAACATTTGATAAATTAAAATTTGTAATACAGTACTATACGTAATGTGAATTTTTTTTTAAAGCTATTGTCGCTATACTTTATCAAAATGAATAGAGAAAGGGTATTCGAATTCCATAAACACTTTATACAAACTATTGATTCATCTGATTGGAATGCTAGGTTATGTTGGCTTAAAAAAGTTTTATTAAAATTAAATAAAACAGAGCATGTTCATTACGAAATTAAAGGATCTGAAATTGGCGACATTATCCCTTATATCGCACCAGAATTCTTAAAAATCTCATGGGGAAAATCAAACCTACTCACTCAATCCGCAAATATCTATAGGTTTGGTGTAATTATGACCGAGGTATCATCAGGAACACTAGCATTTGGCAGATATGACTTTGATTACTATCTTAAAATGTGTATTTGTAATGGACTGAGACCTAACTGTGCACCTGGTACACCTGAATATTATGTAGAATTGGCCAACCAATGCATGAATGTTGATCCCGATAAACGACCTACTATAGAAGATATTCATGATAAAATTAATAATTGGATAAATTCAAATGAAAATAAGCAACGATTTGAATCAATTGAGAAACTTAAAAAAATTCAACTTAAATACAATATTGAATGGATTCCATTTGATAGATTAATCAATATAATAATTATAGGAGAAGATGACTTTAGCACCGAATACAAAGCAAGGCTGTTGGATGATAGATCATATAATTATTATGATAATGATATACATGAGTCGCTAAATTTTGTTACTCTCAAGACTATAACTCTAAAAGAATTTGAAAATAATATTGAGAAATATTTAATATTAGGTGTATATGGGTTGACTCTGAACCCTGAAATAAACGAATATATGATAGTATTTCAATATAATAAATATAATATTAAATGGATTCTATTTAATAGATTAACAGATATAATAGTTATAGGAAAAGATGGATTTAGCACTGTATACAAAGCAAGGTTGTTAGAAGATAGATCACATCGTTATGATATATGTGAGTCGCTAAGTTTTGTTACTCTCAAGACTATAAATCTAAAAGAATTTGTAAATCATATTGAGAAATATTTAACGTTAAGTGTATATGGGTTGACTCTGAACCCTGAAATAAACGAATATATGATAGTGCTTCAATATAATGAATATAATATTAAATGGATTCCATTTAATAGATTAGTCAATATAATAATTATAGGAAAGGATGGATTTAGCACTGTATACAAAGCAAGGCTGTTGGATGATAGATCATATTATTATTATGATAATGATATACATGAGTCGCTAAGTTTTGTTACTTTCAAGCCTATAAATCTAAACGAATTTGTAAATCATATTGAGAAACATTTAACGTTAAGTGTATATATGGGTTGACTCTGAACCCTAAAATAAACGAATATATGATAGTATTTCAATATAATAAATATAATATTAAATGTATTCCATTTAATAGATTAGCTGATATGATGATTATAGTAAAAGATGGATTTAGCACTATATACAAAGCAAGGCTGTTGGAAACTATGAAAACTAGATCTTATCGTAGTTTAGTGTATAGTGATGTGTATAGTGATGTTACTCTCAAGACTATAACTCTAAAAGAATTTGTAAATCATATTGAGAAATATTTAACGTTAAACGTATATGGGTTTACTTGGAACCCTAAAATAAACGAATATATGATAATATTTCAATATAATAAAGATAGTAAAATCGTAGATCTTCTTTACTGTTACTTAAAAGAAGATTTAAAATGGGAACAAAAATTAGAGATACTTTTAGATATTTTGAACAATTTAAAAAAATTTGATGATGTGGAATTTGCTCATTCTGATATTCATAGTGAAAACATTTTACAAGATGATGATGTTTATGGTTACATAGTATCATCCTATATTTCTAATTTAGGATTAGTTAGAAACGAAAAAGAGAAAACTAGTGAGATTTGTGGAGTATTGCCATATATCAGTCCTGAAGTCTTACAAGGAAAGCCATACACACAAGCCGCAGATGTTTACGGATTGGGTGTTATTATGTGGGAATTATCCACTGGACAAAGACCATATGATGTTATTATGTGGGAATTATCCGCTGAACAAAGACCATATAATGAAAAACAGTTTGATTTTAATCTTTTAGACATACGTAAAGAATTACGTCCTGGATTTACTCCTAAATGTTATGTAGAATTGGCCAAACAATGCATGGATTCTAATCCTGATAAACGACCTACTATAAAAGATATTCATGATAAACTTAATAATTGGATGAGTTCAAATGAAATCAAACAACTATTTGAGAAATTTGAGAATCAGAGATTCAGAAGAGCTGAAAATTTTTAAAAAATTCAGCTTAAATATAAAATTGAATGGATTCCATTTAATAGATTAACCGATATAATAATTATTGGAAAAGATGGATTTAGCACTCTATGCAAAGCAATGCTGTTGGATGCTAGGGAAGTTACTCTCAAGACTATAACTCTAAAAGAATTAGAAAATCATATTGATAAATATTTAACGTTAAGTGTATATGGATTGACACTGAACCCTAAAATAAACGAATATATGATAATATTTCGATAATAAAATCGTAGATCTTCTTCTTCACTGTTACTTAAAAGAAGATTTAAAATGGGAACATAAATTAGAGATATTTTTAGATATTTTGAACAATTTAAAAAAAATTCATGATGTGGGGTTGGCTCATTCTGATCTTCATAGTGAAAACATTTTACAAGATGATGATGTTTATGGTTACATTGCATCATCCTATATTTCTAATTTAGGTTTAGCTAGAAAAGAAAATAAGAAAACTGGCGAGATTTATGGAGTATTGCCATATGTTAGTCCTGAAGTCTTAAAAGGAAAGCCATTCACACAAGCCGCAGATGTTTACGGATTGGGTGTTATTATGTGGGAATTATCCACTGGACAAAGACCATATGATGGTATTATGTGGGAATTACCCACTGGACAAAGACCATATGATGTTATTATGTGGAAATTGTTCACTGGACAAAGACCATATGATGAAAGACAGTTTGACCTTAATCTTTTATTAGACGTATGTAAAATATCACGTCCTGGATTTGCTCCTAAATGTTATGTAGAATTAGCCAAACGATGCATGGATTCTGATCCTGATAAACGACCTACTATAAAAGATATTCATGATAAAATTAATAATTGGATAAGTTCAAACAAAATCAAACAATTATTTGAGAAATTCGAGAATTAAAGGTTTAAGAAAGCTGAAACATTTAAAAAAATTCAACTTGCTTATAATATTAAATGGATTCCATTTGATAAATTAATCGATATAATAATTATAGGAAAAGATGGATTTAGCACTGTATACAAAGCAAGATTGTTGGATAGTGGTGATGAAAATAATATGCATGAGTTGCCAAGTTTTGTTGTTCTAAAGACTATAACTCTAAAAGAATTTGAAAATCATATTGAGAAATATTTAACGTTAAATATATTTGGGTTGACTATGAACCATATAATAAACGAATATATGATAGTATTTCAATATAGTAGAAACGTAGATATTCTTCACTGTTACTTAAAAGAAGATTTAAAATGGGAACAAAAATTAGAGGCACTTTTAGATATTTTGAACGGTTTAAAAAAAATTCATGATGTGGGATTGGTTCATTCGGATCTTTATAGTGAAAACATTTTACAAGATGATGTTTATGGTTACATATTATCATCCTATATTTCTAATTTAGTGTTAGCTAGAAAAGAAAATGAGAAAGCTGGTGAGATTTATGGAGTATTGCCATATGTTAGTCCTGAAGTCTTACAAGGAAAACCATTCACACAAGCTGCAGATGTTTATGGATTGGGTATTATTATGTGGGAATTATCTACTGGACAAAGACCATATGATGGAAGACAGTTTGATCATAATCTTTTATTAGACATATGTAAAGGATTACGTCCTGGATTTGCACCAGAAACTCCTAAATGTTATGTAGAATTGGCCAAACAATGCATGGATTCTGATCTTGATAAACGACCTACTATAGAATATATTCATAATAAAATTAATAATTGGATAAGTTCAACCGAGATCAAACAACTATTTGAGAAATTCGAGAATCAGAG
This sequence comes from Dentiscutata erythropus, assembly GCA_910591965.1. Classification (NCBI taxonomy): domain Eukaryota; kingdom Fungi; phylum Glomeromycota; class Glomeromycetes; order Diversisporales; family Gigasporaceae; genus Dentiscutata; species Dentiscutata erythropus. The sequence goes on from CAJVPY010000930.1 coordinate 11,748, forward strand.
GCTCAAGAAAGCTGAAAATTTTAAAAAAATTCAACTTGAGTATAATATTAAATGGATTCCATTTCATCGATTAACCGGTGTTGAAATTATATGAAAGGGTGGATTTAGCACTGTGTATAGAGCAATATGGTTGGATAATCCAAATTATAGTGAAAACCTATATGATGATGATATGTATGAATTACCTGGTACTGTTGCTCTTAAGACTATAACACCGAAAGAATTTGAAAACCACATAAAATGCCATAAGGAATATGTAATTTTAGATGTACAGTATATGGATTCACTCTGAAGCCTGAAACGGACGAATATATGATGATATTTCAATATGCTAAAAATGGATGCCTCTATAATTACTTAAACAAAAATTTTCAAAATTTAAAGTGGGAAAAAAAATTAGAGATGCTTTTAGATATTTTAAATAATTTAAAGCAAATTCATAAAGTGGGATTGATTCATTCGGATATTCATAGTGGAAACGTTTTACAAGATGATGATGGTTATGGTTACAAAGGAACATCTTATATTGCTGATTTAGGCTTAGCTAGAAAAGAGAATGAGGAAGTTGGTAAGATTTATGGCATATTACCATATGTTAGTCCTGAAGTTTTACAAGGAAACCCATTCACACGAGCAGCAGATATTTACGGATTAGGTGTTATTATCTACAGGGCAAAGACCTTTTGATGGTTATAAATTTGATAATGAACTCGCATTAAAGATTTGCTTTGGATTACGTCCTGAAATTGCACCAGGAACCCCTGAATGTTATGTAGAAATGGCTAAGCAATGCATGAATTCTGATCCCGATAAACGACCTACTGCAGAAGATATTCATAATAAAATCAATAATTGGCTTCAATTATTATATAAAGGTTTATATGAAGACAATGAAATGTATCAAGAATTTACAGAAGCCGACAAGTACAAGCCGAAACCTGTTGCACCGAAACATCCTAATCACATGTATACGAGCAAAGCGATCAATACACAGGAGATCAAACAATTAACAAAAATGTTAAAAAATATGAAATTAAGTGAACAAATTGTTTCTGTAGAAATTCCTTATTAATTATTGATTATATTTGAATTTAAATATTTTTATTCTTGTAGAAATTCCAGAGGATTATTAAAAAATTTATAAAAAAGTTTTTATTGTACCAACGTTAATAAAAATATGAAATTTAAACCAAAATTACTAAATCTGAAGACTTGTATGACAAAAATGTCAGACTTTTTCATTTTATCTAGCTTCAATAATATATTTTCAGGTTATGGATTTCACTTTGTTTACGGCATATATTACTACTGTTCTAATTGCAAGAATTTAAATATAAAAAATATGTTTCTGAAAAGAATAAGACTGTCGTGAATTAGTCTTTAAATAAACCGTCATAAATGTAGTAGGTTGTATCTGGACTTAGTAGGTCCTTGTGATTCAAATTGAAAAAAAGAAAGGCACATGATTCTGGCAATCTTTATATTTATTGTAGTAGCGTCAAGGTCAGTCATTACTGCTCGGTTAACACTTCACGTTTTTTTAAATTTATAGTTATTATACTTTTTTGTTTTTCGGTAGGTAAAAATAATAACGATACAAACTTAATCTAAGGTCATGTAAATTAAATTAGTTGTTCCCGTTACAGCCAGCCGGCAAAAATGGTATATTTAAAAAAAATTTTCATATAAAAACTTTTTATAAATTTTCTAAAAAGTTATCAGGTCAGGTAACGAGAAACAATTTTTTTTTTTGCATGGCCTAAGTTATATATATTTTAAAATCACTGGAATCATATGATGCGACGATCTTTTTAAGCTCTACTTTCAGCGTTATAGAATTGATCTATTTGAGAATTTTAAAGTCGACAAATGAGATCCTTTTATAATTATTTCTATTATTAAGTGATTGTCATATAGATTTAAATAATAATTGAATTATTACTTATGCCGATACAACAATAGACATGTATTTAAAAGAAACTAAATTTTAAAAATTTGTGAAGATCGACACTGTTAAAAAGGTAATAGCGTTTAATAACTTGTAAAAAGTGAAATGATATGTCAACAAAACACTCTCACAGCGAAAACAAAGCAATGAAAGAGAAAACAGCTTCAATGACAGTAATGATAGTATATAAACTATCAATTATGGAAGATATAAGCCGGCGCCAGCAAAGCTACAAATGACGATAGTAACATCGATGGTTTCAGAAAGTGTATAAATGATATTTATTTCAATATGTAGTTTAGTAAATGGACAATTTATCATAATGAAAAATGTAATATAATAAAAATTCACAAAATATTGTAGTATTTAAGAAGTCTTTAAGAACTGTCAGCGCAAACGAAAGGTATAATAGTAATCATAATGATACGTTAGTATGGTCCATAAAAAGTATAAAATATTTGAACAATATTTACTTTAATAGTTATAACGTTTTAATAAGCAAGTGAAAAAACAAGTTGGTTTGGACAAAAAGTTTGTTGACCGGAATGATAAACCCACTGCACATTCTTCACTATTTAAAATAACATAACAAAGTATAAATAAGTTACAGTAGCCGCCTCCAAAAATTTATCGTCTTCACATGAAAAATCATACGTTGACGATACATATTTTAAATTTCCTTATTTGGATCAAATTTTTATTATTCTGAAATTTATGGAGGGTTTTTTTCCGAATACTTTTCTCCATTTTGATCCATGCCTAGCAAACATAAACTGCACAATAGTTAACCTAAATTCTTAACCATTGATATTATATATCTATATAGCCTATTGAAAAGTATATCCCGCGCAACTTTAAATAAATATTGTGTCGCATTGTACAGAGATTAATAATACGTACCGCTTTTTAAACCGAAAAAAAATAGCTATTTGTGATAAATTCGTTCTAAAATATTAGCAACCAAGAACAATTCTTTAGTGTTTCAACCCGGGTCAACCGTGAATCAACCCGTCACCATATAATAATTGGGCAATAAAAAAGTTAAATTACGAATTTAACTCTAAAAGAGATACTGTAGTAGGAACGAAAAGTGTGCAAATTTAAACTGACGTAATATTTCTGAAGCTTAGTGCCAGAATGCGAACCTCAGTATATTGTACATGGATAAACAAGTATGGATAATTGTATTAAAGATTTTCATTAATGCTACGGAGTATGAGAGTGCAATCGATTAGATAATATTCAAGAAATTGTTGATAGAGTTCTGCGACCCTGGTTAGATAGAAAACGAATAAGGATGGATCGAAAAAATACAATTAAGTGGTTTAAAACACAGCACAGTTCTAAAAATTTTTAAAGTAATCGTCCACCCGGGTCATGATTTTTTAGACGGGTTGAAACACTACAATTCTGCTAAATTCTTTACATTCACATCTTAAATAATTATATGTTAACATTGCTAAAATAATCTATAGTTGCTCTTTACAAACTGACAACGGGTTTTAAAGTCTATAATTTATCGGAATTAATTGAGTTTTAAACTTCAAAGCTCGCAGTCTGATTTTCTTTCAGCTGTGCCCATTTTATTCACTAGTTAATGGATAGGATTTAGGCCTAAAGACTACTGGTAGTACAGTTAAAAAAAAGTTTTAAAAATCTAAAAAATTATATATTTAAAAAATTTTTATATACAAAGATCTGATAAATATACAAGTATAGTTTAGTACAATTTCTTTTTATTTTATTAATATAGTTATTGAAAAAAAAATATTTTTTGAACTACCATTTTTAGTAAATTTCAGTGTACTACCTGTAGTACACTTTTAAAGAAACTTTAATCTTAAACTTACTAATTAATTTTACAAAATAAAAGTTTTATTATACAGTCAACTCCCTCTAAGTGCAACCTCTCTAAGTACAACTTCTCTCTAAATGCAATTAAATAGTCTGGTCCCGTGTTGGGATTTATAATATAAATGCAAGTTCTTTATTCTCTAAGTGCAAGCTATTTTATGGCCCAAACATATTGACATCTCTCTCTATATGCAAGTCACCTGACTTTTAGCCAATCAAATCTCATGTTATGTACATTATGGCATTCTTATGATTTTGTATAATTTGTACAAATGAGATCACACTATCGTGCAAACTCTTATGATTATGAATTTTTTCTTGTTATTTTTTGTACGTTATAAAACACAGCACTCTATGTTACCATCCCAAGACATTAAAAAATAATTGAATTTGTCAAAAAACAATTCTCAAAGAACTTGGTAAATCAGTATAATTGCATATGAAAAAAAAGTTTAAAATAATAGCAATAATTTTTGTATCGCTATAATAAAGCTATCTTAATTTGTGAGAGTATACAATTCCGCAAAATCTTCATTTTTTTAAACACTTCTAAATTCTTTTTTGGGATACTGTCACATATCGTTATATTTTAATTACAGTAGAATTTTCATGAGGTCATATATAATTAAATTCTTTTACGACTATATTATTTTATATGTAATATATATATAAGAATAGTATGCAAGTTTTTATATAATCATGTGTAATTTTTGTAGCAAACTCTACTACTTTACTAAACCATACTCTACTACTATTCATAATACCAATTTTATATATAGCTAATATATAGTAGCTATATACATACGTATATATGTATGTACATATGTATGTATATTATATTAATATGTATCAATATCTGATATGCAATCAAGATATATTGATTTGCTATATATACCAAAATTGACCAATCATAAGCATAAATATGTATCACGTGCTAAAATAGTCAATTTTGAATATTTTTCTCTAAATGCAACTTTTCTCTATATGCAAGACAATCTATCAGTCCCAACGAGTTGCACTTAGAGGGAGTTGACTGTATAAAGAAGCTTTAGGGCTTATTATAATTAAAAGCTCATTATTAATTATATAGTAAAGGCTTATTATAATTAAAAGCTTATTATTAATTATATAGTAAAAAATATAATTTATATTATAAGTATTGTGTAACAATAATAGAAAATTATTGCTATTTTTAGTAATTTATATGTATTTTTTAATTTTTAATCAATATTTAAAATTTTTTTAATGAATAAATTTTTTAAACTTTTAATAAAAGTTGTAGAGATTAACTATATGATTTGAATTTATTAAAATTAAAAAAGATAAATGAATTTATTAAAAGTTATATAAATTTAAAATTTAAAAAATATTATCTAATTTTTTAATATAGAAGTTTTTTAACTTTAGTATATAGTAAATTTTTTTATTAAGACAATATATTTTATTTTCTAAGCAAAATTTTTAGAATATAATTTTATATATAATTATTGTTTTAAAACTAGTAAATATTTATTTTTAATAAAGTTATATATATTTTTTATACAAAATTAATGGAATTTTAACTAAATTTATAAGTATTTACTAGTAAAAACTTTAAATTAAAATTATTTTTAATATATTGAATTAATTTTAATAATTTTAGTATTATTATATTAAAAAAGTTTATTTTTATAACTTTTGTTAAAAATTTAAAAAAAATTATATAATAAAAAAAAATTTAAATAGTATTCAAAGCTTCTAAGATAGCTAATATTTACTATATAAAACTAGGTTCAGTTAAAGAATTCTAGGTAAACAAACAATTTTAGCAAATCAAAAATACTCTTTATTTGTACCAAACTTTTTTATATACTGCACAAGACTTCATTAACTATAGAAAATTATTTTAAATATAATTAATTTATAAAATTTCTAAATAATTGTCTTTAACTAGTATCACACTTGAGTACAAAATACTACCAGTAGTACGCCTAAATCCTATCCATTAATAATAATTAAACCCCTTTACAATTACCAATTACTAATTAATCACAAATTAATAAATCTGATTGGCTACAGTATATATCAATATCGATAATAACACTTCACAATGCATCTGTTTTAAAATATTTGCTTGATTAAGAAATAGTGCAAATTCGAAATATTTTGTCAGTTCAATTTTATTGAATTTTCCTGTAGGTTATAGTTGTGATATGCAAATATGCTCGTTTAAGAATCAGCTGAATATAATTATCAGATTTTTTTTACTTCTTTTTAAAAACGCAAATCTCATGCGCGTCTTTTTTATTAAAACTAAACTTTTCACTCTTGCAGCCTGTTTGTTCGGCATATAAATTTGGTTTTGCATTTTAGAAACTTTCGATTAAATTGTGAGAGATAATCTAAAATTAAGCAAATTAGTCAATTGATGTGTACGTCACTAGGAAGTACTCTAAATTTACACATAATGAAGTTTGCGTCTAACCGGTTATCACACCTTCAATCGATTACTTTTTTCAACAAATCGACCATTGTTACGTTTATTTGTATTGTCATCATTTATCTGTCAAATAAATCTGACAAACAAAATTAGCCCAGATTTTTTAATGTGGGCTGGGCTGCGAACTACAAAATTTACACTCATCCCATTATTTAGTAATCATGCATTTCAGTTTAGGTTGCAATCATAATATAAGTTTCATAAAGACTTTGACATTGACACTATTAATAGAGATATTAATAGAAGATCAAAATGGCAATTCAATAAACTTCTATTAATAATGATTTTTACATGCATTTGTCTTTTTTATATATTATCGAAAAAGGCGACCTCTGAATAAAAGCAACCCCTCCTAATTTTGGAACAAAAAGTTCTTGAGAAAGTTAATAAATTTTAATAACAAAGTTGAAGCAATCTCTTCATTTTAGTCCGAAATAACGTTCACTTTTTTTCTTGCGACATTTTGGTTGCTTTTATTCGATAGTATACGCTGCTTACATAAACTTTAATCTTATCCGGTTTGTTTTTATTTATGAGATTATGAAAATTTAATTGAGGCAAAAATTATAATTATTATATAGCAAATAAAAGTAATGAATTTTAGAGCAACAGTAATAAAGTAGATTTAAAAGTTTTCTGACTATTATAAATCTGACTAGTGATGTACATTACTTCTCGAGTCATGTAATTCATTAATTCTCTTTATGGAAATAAATAATGGGCGCGTGATTAATGGAAATTAAAGAATGGGCTTATTGTTACTACATTAATGGAAATTTAAGAATAGATGCATCATGCATACCTAGTACGTAGTACAGGATTACAAATATCTATATTTTTTCAGTAAAACCCTAATCACATATTTTATGATTAAATATCTGCTTCGTTGAAGATATTAAAATGATTCCACGTCAATCAAGAAAAATATCTTTTTATGATGAATTTGTTCAAACAGTACCAATAAAAATTATTCCATGGACTCTATTTTTTAACAGCATATTTGTACTTGTGATTTTCATAACTTTTAATGTCTATGGTATGTTACATATCTTTTTATTATCCTTTAAACTATCAGGTAAATTTATCTGTGAATTGTTACGATTGATTCATCAAATTATATTAAATTTAATCTATATTGCTGTATACTTTAAACTTCACGATCCTTATTATGATGACAGGACAGTTTAAGAGATAATTAAGAGATAATTAATTGATTTAACTTAAATATTAATTTTTTTCTATATTATGTAGATAGTAATGCAAGTAATATATTATATAAGGAAAATATTCATAGAAACAATACAGATCTACATGGAATATATGGCTACGATGAGTATGAATTTATTTTTTTTATATTTTCTTATCTAAGTTCCAATATTAACTATTGTATTAATGTCTTATAGTAAGCTGGCATTTACTAGCATAATTTGTTATATAATTAATTATTTTATAAATGGCTTCATTTTTTATGGCTGTCCCTGTTGCGTTTTTAAGATAATTTCTTGGGACTGGCATCATTTAAAATTTATAATTATAATGAATATGTAATTACAACTATTATTTTTTTTTTATAAATTTAATATTTATATAAAAAAACTAATTGCTGTTTATTTGTCATAGATTATTGGCTTGCAGTTATATACCACTTGCATTTCCATATTTAAAAGATCAAATTGTTGGCCCAGATCATCAAATAATTTTATGCGATCATCTCGAAGTCTCGGAATCATGGCTAAATAATTGGTGTTCTTTCCATAAACCTATTATTATATTATCATGGCTATTGATATTTGGGTGGTTTATAACTTACCCGATTTATTTGTTTATAATATTAATGATTTTAGGTAAAAGAGTCTATAGGATTTTAAGCTTATGGATCGTTTATCAATATCAATATAGAAAGGGATTATTCTTAACTTGGTTAAAAAAACGAAAAGAAAGATCAATGCAACAGAATAAAATAGTAACTGATAATATGAACATTAAGGAAGATACAACTAATAATGTCAAAATAGTTGTATTTGAATAATAAACTATAATTTTAAATACTGTAGTTAATTTATTGATACGTATATATTAGGCACAGAATATTTTGTCTTGCAAAATTTCAAAATATGATATTTATTGGTTAAATAACTAACATACTCAAATTTTATATGTGATCATAAAAATGTGCTTTAGTTTGATTTAATAGAAATAAAAAAAAATAAAAAAATTTTAGCTTTAAACTTTAATATAAAGTATACTATTTTAAATAAATTATATATGGGTTTTTCTAAATATCTTTGGCCAGAGATATATAACTTATATATCTCTGGCCTATTAGCCAATCAAAATAGGCATAAGTCACGTGACACACTTTCCGGATTACTAGAAGATCAGAAAGGTTCGTATAACTCTGTATCCGACCTTACTTCATCACCCAATAATTATTCAATCAAATTGTGCATAATCGCTTAATCAAATTAATTAATTAAACGCCATATATATATTTATTAAAAAAAAAAAGCACTTAACAAATACATCATTGAAAGCATTAAACAAATATATCATTGTTATATAACCCCAAAAAACAATTAAATATTGTCACCTATTCAATGAATCAAAAAAAAAGCATAATGAATACAACAAATGTTGTCGCATATTAGTGTAATGAATATAACGAATATCATTATATAATAGCAAACATTATACACCAAATGAATCCTATATAGAAAACACACTGACAATAATATCATTAAACATCATCGTGTATATCTTTATTAAAAAAAAAAAAAAAAATGCTTAATGAATACATCATCGAAAGCGTTTAACGAATACATTATTATTATATAACCCCAAAAAACAACAAATATTGTCAAAAAAAAGTGTAATGAATACAACAAATATCGTCGCATATCATAACAAAAAAAAGTGTAACGAATATCGTTACATAACCCAGGAAAACAGAGAATATTATACATTAAACGAATCCTATGTAGAAAGCACACTAACAATAATATCATTAACGGCGACGATGATAATTCCCAATTCCACATTCTGGCAAACTAAAAACTAAACAAGCCAAAGAAAAGAAGAAAATAGTTAGCAAATACAGTAAGACAAAGAGGAAAAAAAAAATACATAAGAGTACCAAAAAACATGTAAACCTGTAAAAACACCAAGAAACGCACAAGATCACTTACAAGAATGCTAGAGAGATACAAAAGCCACTCCACAAAACACTGGTGAAACTCAAAAAAAAATGAAAGACCGTCAGAAAACACAAAAAATTACCTGTATCAAAAAAAATACTTAAACAAAAATACATAAAACTACTCTATAAGAGTACTATAAAAACATTGAGAAAAGCACAGGACCACTTACAAAAAAGCCAGAAAGCCACTCCACAAAACGCCAGTGAAACATTCAAGATCACTCTTCAAAAGAATGCCAGAGAAAACGAAAGACAACCTACAAGAACACTAAATAAAATGAAAGACAGCCTACAAGAATGCCGGAGAAAACGAAAGACAATCCATGAATGTTGAAGAAACACAAAAGATTACCTGTAAGACCACCAAAATTAACACCAAAGATATATAGTATAAGCTAAACCTAGAAGAAATCTAATAGCGACACCAACAACAATGCCAACTGCAGCAACAACGACGAAAGGTAACAAGCTAAATAAATAAATAAATAAATAAAAAAAATAAATAAAAAAAAATAAATAAAATAACAAAAAAGCGGGGTAAGCAAAAGTGAAAAAAAAAATCATAATTAAAGATGATCTATATGATCTGGCGATGCAAGGTATGATCGTTCGACCTTATATCGGCAATCAGATTAACATATAAACTTTCAATCATGTGATTTTCTCAATTTCTAATTGGCTAAAAAGGCCAAAGATACGTAAGTTATATATCTCTGACCAGAGATATATAGAAAAATCTATTATATATATATATATATATATATAATTTAATTTATATAAATATTATTAATTAAAATTATATATAACAGGCACGGGACTTGTCCCCCGTGATGATCTTCATATTTATTAAATTTTGTGTAATATACGATACCGTGACTTAGTGGTAAGATAACTTCAATAAACGTTTAACTAATAATATTTCAACCTTAGACAACTTTT
>CAJVPY010000931.1:0-22155 GCA_910591965.1 Dentiscutata erythropus
CAGCTCTCCTTTTATAAAGTTCAGGCACATGCTAATAACTCATTCAACAACTTGGCTGACTCTCTAGCTAAGAAGCACCAAGAACCAACAACCCATATCCTTCAATTTAACCATACTAACATATACAACCCCAACTTTATTATTCAGTGGAAAGAACAATCTATAGAAAAGCCTACTAGACAACTAATCAAAGATACTGGCAAGGCATATACATTAGCAATGTGGTCCTCACAAAAACGCAATGCTGAATGAGAAAGTCATACTCAAACAATTGACTGGGGCTCAACTTGGCTCTATCTTAACAATAATTCAAAAGCCACAACTAATATCACATCTCCCAAACTAAACCAGATGAAAGCATTTAGAGTTAAAAACTTGCTAAACGAACTGCCAACCTATTACCACTTCCACAGTATTATGCCTAAAATATTTTCAGCCAATACCTGCTTTGTATGCAATGCTCCAGACTCAGCTATGCACTGGTTTATCTGCTACAATCCACAAACGATTAGCCAAATCGTTCACCTTTCAATCTCAAAAATAGTTACCAAACACCTTAGTGACCAGACTTTAACACAGCAGAAAGCAACAATAAACCTTATCGAATCTCATACCTCCTTTAACAACATTCTTTCGTTTAATCCCCAAACACATACACTACCCACTACTTTAAAGGGACTTATTTCATCCCACTTGCTACAAGCACTACAAGCAGTTGGTATACAACACAAAGAGGTAGCAGATATTATAATTCAGATACTTCTACATATATCTACAGAGACCCATAAGCAAATCTGGAAGCCATATTGTAAAAGACTTGCAAAATAGAAAAAGCAGCACAATATACAAACCTCTAATCAAACTAAACAGACCATATATAAACAAGCACAAAGTCAACAGAAAAAACTTCAAAGATTCATTTACAGCTGTCTGTGTTGCCTACCAGACCAACAGCACGATAACAATAACTGCCCTTCTGAAGAGCAGGCACAACACAAATTCAATTAATGGTCAACAGCATGGATACAATTCAGCATTTCTACAAATTACATACTAACTATTAAAACCTAGGTGAGTCTTGACCACTCTAGTAGGTTTAGGTCGCAGATAATTAGCTTTAGCTTTTAGTCTGAGCTCCCATTCTTGCATATAATTTATAAATACTTGTTATTATACAAATTTAGTTTTTATATAGTTTCTATGTAATTACTTATATAAATTACCTAATAAAGATATGAACAAGGCCTCACCTTAAAACCAAAAAAAAAAAAACTAACATGTCCCTATTACGCAACCACAATAGTTAGCAAGCAATCGAATTTTACAGCAAATTGATTATAACCCTATCTATAGTTGGTGGTAGAATTAATTTTACAAATTAATATGGTTACGGCACATGCTGTATTTTTTGCCGTAATTGCTGTGAGCTGTAAAGCTGTAAAGCTGTTGTTACACCTGGAATCAACCTCTTAAACAACTCCAAGGAACAAGACGAAACTAATCCAACACAGACTAGTTCAGGGATTTGGTGAATTAATACAAGTTCATTTGAACAACTTATTCAAGAGAATTCAACAAGGCTTTATGAAAGAAAAGAACAATACAATCGTATATGGAGATATGAAAGGTTGTAGAAAATAACAAATCAATTACATGAGTCACACGTGGATATTTTATTGAATAAAATGTCACGAATCACATGTGACAACTTCTGTGTATGAAAACACGAAATTATAGTTTATTAATAACAACAAAAGGGTAACTATATGAAGATAGTTACTACCATGTTGTATAATTCGAATCTATTTACTAGAATATATATTAAGATATATTCAAGGAAAGGAAAAACTGAAGTCTGAAGAACTACTCTGAAGGCAGAATTCGCGGCCTTTAAATATCTAATACGGCTATATATTTATTTACAGTATATGAAATTATAGGCTATCTATCAATTGATCTATTAATAATCATTCTTTTTAACTCCAATTCCTTCACGAATTTTATCATACTTTCACCCAGAGTTTAAAATTGGCTTGCACAAGGTGCACATGTGCAAGTAGTTTTTTTTTTGTGCAGGAGAAGTTCTAAATGTATATGCACAAGTGTGTATTTAAATTTAAATAAGAGTCTTGCACAAAAAATAATGTGCAAGAGAAATTATAAAATATTTTTGCACTAAAATTTAGAATAAATATGGGATGAGAAGAATATTTCGAAAAGTTCCGAAAGAAAAATAAATGAACATAAAATACGAGCAAGGTCCAGCATAAAATTCAAGAAAATAACTGAATTATTTTGAAATATTAAAGTAGAATCACTTAGAAATAATAAATTAGTGCATATACGCAAAAAAATAGTTATGCACATGTGTGCAACTAGTATTTAGTTTGTGCAATAAAAACTTGCGGCACAACTGCAATTGTGCAAGAAGATTTTGAGCTAAATTTTAAACCCTGCTTTCACCTGCTTACATGTCCTAATAATATCTTTTGAATATAATAAGGCCAGTTCCATATAGTGATCACCAGCGCAGCTGTAACTATTAGGCTTTTTCGGGGGCTTTTATTGATATCATAACATGTGCTATAACTAATCTTCACACTATCAGTATAGAGACCATTATAGCAACTAATGGGGACTATGTATGATAATACAATTAGGGTGATTAATCTTCGGTCACTAAGAATCATTAGTTTGGGGTTCAGAATAATCATTGCTGTGGTGTCTATTGATACACTAGTCAAGTTCTTCTTCGAGTTGTTGATACTAGTTGATCTTATAGATAAGGTCACATGTATCAGGTTCGTGGGAGTATTGCGGACTAATTTCAATATAACACCGTAATGCCACAATACTGTAAAGCTATAAAGCTGTAATGCCGTAATACCATAATACAGAAATATCTATCTACTATAATACTATTTGTTAAAATGCTGTACTGCATTATGTTTGATTTAGTATATGTACTGACTATAAAAAAAGGGCTTGTAAGTCTAGATTTTTTTTGACTTAATATCGCGGTGCTGCTCGATACTATGTAACTAGTAATCGGGTATGTGGTAATCAAACGTCGTGATCTAATTGATGCGTAATTCATATCAGGTGATCACGATTTAATTAAAAGTCTAAAATGTTGATGCATGAGTGATGAGAAAGTCTGTAATAAATCAGTGATGCAAGTATATATGAGTAATTAAATATATTAAGGTATCGATCCTAAAGAGGAGATACCAGAACTTGGTTCTCAATATCTTTTTGAATTATTCTTGGTGAATAAACTATTTTATCTTTGTGAATATATTATTAGTTCATTCATTATAAAAACTTACTATTATAAAGGGTGTTGACTATTATATTACAGTAATTTTGGAAGTATATAAGGCTAACAAAACTTATAAAATTTAGTTTTAAAAGTGAAACATCTTTAGCATTAAGGAAACTATTATTGTTCTTTTTTAAAGATACGATTCAGCATAGATTATAATAAAAGTTTTTTTTCATTTAATGAATAAGTTATATACAGTAGTACATGTTTATTTGAGATTTATTATCATACTTTTAAAGCCAATATTTTTCTTATCACGTATTTTATTAAGAACTTTGATGTTCTAGTCTTTAAAATTTTAAAAATTATAGTTTATAAAACTTAAAAATTAAAGAAATTTGAGTATTTTTTTTTTAAATTCAAAACAGTAATATTAATATAAAAAAATTGAAGTCAATGTGCTTTTTTTGAAATAACAAGAATGTGATTTGAGAGAAAATAATGTTAAAAAAAGGTGTTTTTGTTCTACTAAAATTTGAAATTTTATCATTGTTATTATTAAAATTTTTCAATTGGCGCAAACTATTATGACTGATTAACTCTAGGTGCCGCACAAAAGCAGATTCTCGATTTTGATTGACTAATTCTGAGAATTTTCAAAATATTGGCCCGAATTAAATAATTGTTTACTAATTTCTGGCTGGAATTAACTTTTTAATTTTTTTTATTATAAAATATAAATTTTTTAAAAAATAAGCCCAATTGGCCCAGGAACAATTTTTACTTAATAGATGGCTGTGCTTTATTAGTAAAATTATGAGTAATTATAGCCTAATTTTGATCATTGCTCTTAGCCAATTAAAATTGAGGATCTGCTACACATTTTTTAAATTCAATTTATAACTAACTGAATAATGTATCACCAACCTGGCATATATTCAAGAATTGTGTTTCCGGTTTGGAGTGACATAGTTACTTAAATTATATCAGATATCTGATATTATACTGCAGTTACGGTATTGCATTACAATATTGTGTTATTATAGCATTATGGCATTACGACATTACAACATTACGGCATTATGGCATTACGACATATAATTTTTATAGCAATAGATGCTATGCCGTAATTAATTCTACTACTGGTAAAATTTTGTAATTACTGTAATTCAGTAATTCTACCACCAACTATAACCCTACCTACTGTATGTTATAGTAACTGAATATTTGATAGCAAATCATAATCCTATCTAAATCACTAATGCTATTTCAATAGTTGGTGAGCACAGTAACCAAATTTTTTTTGTCAAATCTCTATATTAATCACAATTTTTCAATACAAATTATCCTGCCTCTATCTAAATTGCTTATGCTATCACATTAGTTAGAAGTATAGTAACTATATGAATTATAGTAAATCTAATATAAAACAACGTACATAATTCTATCTAAATCAATAACTCCGCCACAATAGTCAGTAAATACATAACTGAATTTTCACAGCAAATCAAATAGTTTATCACAAAATTCCAAAAGGCAAATTTCTAAAAGGACCTAATATTGACAAAGTTAGCTGACATTAGTTATAATGTTAGTCAATTTAGTCGGCATTATGTTCTTTTAGGAAAATGGTTTTCGAGATTTTGTTGTAGAACCAAATCAAATGATACAAATTATGATAAACTTAACATTAAACTAACATAACATTATCTAAATCACTTATACAACTACAATAGTCAGTAAGTATAGTAACAGAACTTTTTACAGCTAATCATTATACAAATTATGACATAATTTTACCCAAATCACTTATATAACTACAATAGTCAGTAAGTACAGTATTCAAACTTTTTATAGCAATCACTATACAAATCATGATAAGACTAACATAACCTTATCTAAATCACTTATAATTAGCAAGTGCATTATTGAGCTTTTTACAGAAATCTATACAAATCATGACATATTTATTACAAAATTAACATAACTCTATATAAACCACTTATGCAACCAAATAGTCTATAAGCACAGTAAGAACTTTTTACAACATAAATTATAATAAAACTATTACAAAATTAACATAATCTAATCAAAAACATTTACACAACCACAATAGTTACTATCTAAACTTTGTTTAAAAGTATGTATATACATACTAATTTTTAAACACATATTACAGTCACCAGTAAGATTTTTAAAATAGCTCAACCCCAATACAAACTAATTCACCACTTTAATAGCCAATATAATAACAAGTAGAGTTATTAGCTAGGTCAAGTGACCCATACAGATCACAGGTCGAAAATTGCTCTACCCCAGATCAAATGGGTCAGAATTCAAAATATGCAAAAACCTACTAAAATGCTATATTGAATAGATGTTAATCTAATTGTAAACAGTCACCAGAATAACAAGTAAGTTCTACAACAAAACTATTTGCAATACCTGATAAAAATTATGACAATTACAAGGCAAAAAACTCAAACTTAACCCTATTATTGTCACTGAAATAGTAAATAAGTTCTGTAGTAGAGTTTTTTTACTGTAATTCATAATAAAAAAAAATCATAATAATTCTAATGCAAATCAAATTAAATTTTTAACTATATACTGTGGTTACCAAAATAAAAGGTTTATGTATGAAATTATTTACAATAGGAATTATAATTATTCTGATGCAAACTAGCTCACCTTAATAGCATATTGTGTTTACTTGAATAGCACAGTAGCAGAATTTTTTCAGTTACTCATAATAAAATCATGTCAATTCCAATTCAAACCAACTCAAACTTATCTATATATATATTAAAAATCACAATAATTCTGATGCAGCTCAATTACATATGGTAATCGTAATTACTGTATCATGCTAGTATAGATAAAATAACAAATAATAGTATAATATAGAATGCATTGTAATAGAAGCAATATAGAATAGTTAAATAAAAGTAAAATAAATTAAAAAATAAGACAATCATCAGGAAATTTTTATTAGTGCAATTCTGTGCAGATTTTCAAAAACTAACTAATAAATTAAAATGAAAATCTGTGCAAAACATCAGACTCATCAGCTATAGCCACAGAAATTAAATACAATTCTGTATAAAATTTGAAAAATTATGCAGATTTTGCAAAAAATTCTGCAAAAATTTTACTTTGCAGATTTACACTTATTTAATTTTTCCAATGATAAGTTATTTATTTAATTGTGATATAAATAATTAAAATTTTATACTGTACATAATCTGAAGTGTATAAAATTCTTTACAAATAATGCTACCAAGTAACAAATAATGTGTAAAGACTACAAAATAAACACCAACTAATTTCCTTATTAATACAAATCTTTATCTGTTTTACTATAAATTATAATGTCATAAAATTGATAAAAATGCAAGAATTCACTACAATATGATATAGCATACTCTATTCTAACTCCCTTTGAACAACTTATGCGCCTAATTACATTTTAAAAATTATACTTTTATAGATTGGAAATAATTTTATTTTAGAATGGAGTTTTTTTGGCATTTGCTTTTTTCTCTACAATTTTTTTAATTTATATATTATTGATTATATTTATTACTTTATATACATTAATAAAAACTTAAATTATATTATTTATAAATATATATAATCAAATAATCTATAGCATTTAACAATACAAAACAGATTAAAGCTTAGTCTGGCAAATCGGAACAAAAAATAATATATTTAAGATTCGATCATCAATTCTAAAACAATTTTGGGGATTCGATTATCAATTCTAATTTTTAGAATCGATTCACAGCCCTAGTTGTGACACCCATCATTAAATACAAAACCTGTCTATCGTGCATATTGCTTTGGGTGGTTCAGCATTTGAAATACTAACCTTTACAAATTGACTACATAAGGATATTTTATTATTTATGTTGTGCTTTTACCAATTTATTTATTTTTTGAATTTTTTATAAAATGTCTCACTGGACACTGGACATGTACTGGACAATACAATGGACAAATTGGAAATGTCTAGTGTCCGGTGAAAAAGCACTGAATATATAGCTTGCCCAACCCTGTATGTATATAGATTGTAGATATATAGTTGATTTGTTATTAAAATATGCAAATGATTTTGGTAAATGTTGTAATTAATTTTAGTAAATAGAAATACAAATTAAAACTGTTATCAATTATAATTAAATTGATAAAGAAGTGCCTGTTTTATAATATTAAAAAAATTTAAATTAATTTAGTAACCAGAATATGACATACTCAAAATGAATCAATTAGCAGTGTAATTCTTTACGAATTTAAAAAGCTTATTCTAAATACACTGATTAATAAATATTTATCTATTCTACCAGATTAGCTTAAAATTAAACCAAAAAAAAACATTCATCTAATGGATAATTAGAAAGTAGGTGCTGTGAAATATAAATCTTCATGAGCTCAAATAACTTGCTCAAACATTTTGGTTAATATATATTTATATTAAATTTATATAAATAATCTTGAGAAGGACTCTGACTTAATATAAATCTAATACTCTGATTAAATTAACACTAAAAAAAATAAGTTAGGATAATACAGTAATTAATTGATAGAATCCTTAATTGAATTAATAGCAGGCTTATTAAACTCAAAAAAATATTTTAATTATAATTTGGACCATCCAAAATTACTTTGAAATTTTATTAAGATATACAAAATTAATTTTTTATACTAAATATAAAATATAAAAAATTTTATCTAATTCATTTTGGCAGTTATAAAAAATCTTTATTAAAGTTTAAATAGAATGTGATTTTTTTTTTTAAAGAGATACAAAATTTTTAAACTTCAAATAAAATTCTCAATAATTTCTGAAAATATGATAAAAATTTTTTCATAATTTTATGGATTTATAAAATTAAATAAAATAAAATTTCATTGAATTTGATAAGTTAATAATTAAGAAATCTTCATTTAAAGGTTTAAACTTCACCATTAAATACAATGTAATAATTAAATATAATTAACAGTTAATTGGCTAAGATCATAGTAGAATAGAATTTGATTCTTGAACTTACAAAAATTTTAAACATAATCATCAACTAGTTTAGTACATAAACGGCTAATCGATTCTTTAACATTCATCGATATCGTTATACTAATGACACTTAAAGTCAAATTATCGGACCACCAATTGAACTTGTTTTTTAGGGGAGGAGAGGGTGGGATTGCCCAAGAAAGAGTCAGTCCAAAATCAGGCAGCAAAAAAAAAAGCGCTACCTATTTTTGAATCTTCTATCGAAATTTTTTTTTACTTAAATAGTACGATGCTTTCACAACTTCACAACATTGATTCCTTTTCCTTTTAACCTCAAATAATACAACAATGATTTCCTTTTAACCTCAAATAGTATAACAATAGATTCCTTTTAACTTCAAATAGTACAACAATAGTTTCCTTTTAACTTCAAATAGTAACAATACTCTTACAACAATGATTTCTCCATTTATGCTCTTATATGGTGATCATGATCCTTAGCGTAACTATCGTCATGCATCAGGTTATATTGGATGTTTGTGAAACAAACAATGCTTCTTTGACTTGTGTTACTCTTGTTCGAAAGATAATTCATTTAAATTTTAAATCGAAACTATTTACCAATTAAATTTAGAATCAAACTATTTCATTAATAATTAATTAATCATGACGATTTTTTTACGATGATTAATACGAAGATCAGAGATTAACTATAGCCTGTTCCAAAATTTTTATTTGTTTTTGATTACTGTACACGAATTACTCATTAGGTGATCATTAACAAATATTGATTTTTATGTATTATCGTTATAGAAATAAATTAATAAAAAAAAAGGCTAGGATTATAATCTCAAGGTATATGTTATATATAGGAATATATTATGAATAGTCAATGTATTAAGTATATTATAAAAAAAAAAAATTAAAAAAAAATTTTAGGCTTTAACAACACCCAAAGTAGTTCTACAATTTGGACAAGTATGGATTTTATCCTTAAAATTAGGCAGAACGAAAGGTACCCAAACAAGTGGAAAGAATACTAGGCATAAAATTGTAGCGACAATATATGCAGTTGATCCGAGGTCTTCAGTTACCATCGTAACTACGCTATTATTGCAATGCGGACAATTTACTCTCTCAGGTGTATGAGAAATAATGTTAATATATCCTTGATTCGGATTCATCGTCGCGGGAGGAGGAGGTTGCACTACATAAACGACTTGTTCTTGAGGTAAAACGCCTGTCTGTTGTTGGTTTGGAATGCCTCTCATTTGTTGTTGAGTCGGAGAAAATCCCATGTTTGCTTGTTGATATGTTGATTGAGATTGAGGGAGTTGTGGTTGTTGCTTTTGTGAATATTGAGCTTGATTAATTTGCTGGACATATTGTTGCTGTCCTTGTGGAAATTGATTTCCTTGTGGAAATTGATTTCCTTGCGGAAATTGATTTCCTTGTGGAAATTGATTAGGGAAACCTTGTTGTGGTGCTGGTTGATAGGAGTAAGATTGTGGTTGTGAAGACTGAATGGGAGAAACTTGTTGTAAGGGTTGATTGGAGAAAATTGGTTGTGAAGACTGATTTGGTGGGCCAGATCCCAATACCAGTGGTTGTGAGGACTGAAGTTCTAGTGTATTAGAACCAGAAAACGGTGGTGGAGGATCCGATGGTATTGATGAATTGTCAATTTTTGTTTGAGTTTGCGCTTGTTCAGAATGATATTTTACTTCAGTTAAGGAGCCTTGAGTATTTTCCATTTTTATCTTATATATCTAAATACCATAACGAATAAATAAAATATTATTTATTTTATTTTATAAAGATCGTGTAGCATTTTCTACTGTACATACCAAAATTAAATATGTATATAATATTTCTAAAAAAAAAAAAAAAGATTAAAATTCCAGTCGATAAATGCACTACATCCACTAATTACCATAACATTAACGCTAACAAAAAAATTATTAATGGAGAAATTGTCATAACTAGAATGACCCGATGCGCGATCATGCGTGCGCATTCATGCGCATGAAAAACGCGCATTTTTCCCATCATATTTATATAGTAAAAATTTAGTCTGATACGAAAGTAATATATAAAGACATTTCATGTGTGTGCATTAACGTAAATCCATACACATGAATCCAAAATTTTACATATAACCATTTAATAATTTTGGCTCGTGACCAGCGAATGCAGGCCGGAACCATAGAATAACATTCTTATTATGTCTAAGCCTAAAAATAAACCAGATTATTCTTTATGTTCCTTATCATTTCCCCCGACAAACATTTCACCGAAAAATTTCACTTCCTGACACTTCCCCGACAATCGTTTCTACAATAAATGTCAGAAAATTGCTGTTGGGGAATTAAGTGTCGAAGAAATGAAAGTGTTTGCCGGTGAAATTAATATTGAGAAATGATAGGAACCTATTTTCTCATCTCCAGTCAACAAACAATTTGTTAAAGATTAGCAAACGCTAACGTTTATGTTATAATAATCATATTAATATGAGTTTACTATATACGTACATGTTATATATGACATTAAAAGAATAAAATCGAAGACATAGACCAATATAAAAAAATTTTGGCAGGAAGAGGAAAAGATGGTTCAACACTTAAATTTATTTATTTATGCCTAATACAGTGAATGCGCCCTCTATAAATGCACACCCTCTTTAAATATGCACGACCTCTATAAATGCACCTTTTTTTATTGTTCTATCTTAAAGTTCTGTCCAAAGAGCGTGCATTTATGAAGTTACACCGTAAAATGTATCACTATTTATCACTATAATAGTGTTTAAATAATTAGTAGACCGTATAAGATGCATTTCGTCGTTATACAGTCTATATACTAATTAGTTAAACAAAATTATAGTGATACATTATAGTGATACATTTATGATGAATTTATAAATGAATTCGCACTACTTTAGGTACATTTTTTTTTTTTACACAACATATAAAATCGTAACTTTTTTATTTTTATTATTATTTTTTAACTATAGTTCTAAACTAGCTCTACAATGAAATAGAACCAGTTTTGCAATAACTTCTGCTAACTTTTAATAAAATTAAACCAAAAAATTTGTTAAAGTTATTACCTATTTCAATGTAGAGCTAATCATAGAAATATAGTCAAAAAAATACGATACGATTTTGTATGTTGTGCATAAAAATGTACCTAATGTATTGCGAATTCATATATATAATTAGTCGATTGAATTAAACATAGTAGAGTGGTGGGATATCACACCCCCCGCATGAACTTTACCAACTTTTGTTAAGCGGCTAATATTCTCCGTCTTATTTAGCACATCATGTCATGCGAGTTTGTGATACCTACTATTTGTGCACATGCATTGTGCAACATTCAAGCCTCATTTAAAATTTCCGAATTAATCATCGTAATAAATTACCAACACCATTTTAGTATTGTTCAATGTTTGTTTGTTGTTTGTTTGTTTTCGGGCCTTTCCAATTTCATTTTAAGCCGTCATATTTTGATTTGTTGTTTTATGTTTTTGTACAATCAGACCCCCTAAATGCAACCCCTAAGTGTATGTCCTATGAAACGCCTCCTTAAATGCGCGTCTTCTCTTGGGCCCAACTAATATTATGCCAATAGATTTTTACCACCCTAAATGCGATTCTCTAAGTGCACGTTTGGCAAAACTTTTACATATAGATCCGTTGTATTTCATTTAGAGAGGTCTGACTGTATTACTTCGTAAGCCGCCACATTGCTCATTTTATCCAAAAAGAAATTTCCACTGAAACGTCTTTATTTTATGACCATATACGTACGTACGTACGCTTGCTCACTCGCTCGTACTAGTTCTGGTACAGTTCCCCAATTTTTTTTTAGGCAATACGAATATCTGGTATGTACCATACTCATCAACTATTATTATTATATAGGGCCGGTCAGTATAGTACGGTTTATAGTTAAAAAATCATCTCATACCGAGACCTCTTTAAATTCACCCTCTATAAATGCATTTCCTATGGAAAATCTCTTTAAGTGCACAGTATAGTTTGGCCCAGTTTATAATAGCACAATATACCCTTTCTAAGTGCATATTTTAATTTTTTTCTATAGTCCCAAGAGGGGTGTATTTAGGGAGGTTTCTCCGTATTACACTGGCAATCATAAATAATGCAACACGTGATAATTTTTATAATAAAACATAGTAACTATGTTTTATTATAAAAATTATCACGTGTTGCATTATTTATGATTGCCAGTGTATAATAAATATATTATTACAGTATATTAAATTAATATCGTATGTTTTTTTAATTAAAAACTGTACCGTTGCCCGTATCATACTGATTTGGTCAGTATACATTTTTGTAAAATAAAAAAGAAAAATTATTAATCAATGTTTATCTTATCAATCCCGATTCTGATAGTGTTTGTTCTTTTAAAATTTCTCATTATCAGGTCTTTCTAAACAAACATCTACTTGCAATCTTTTCTCCTATTCATTCTTCTATTTCACTAATTGTTTAATCCGGTCAGAATTACTAGCAGTGAAAGTAATTTATTGCATAGACTATCTAGTATCCCTACATTTAAGATCTTGTCCAGTTCTAATAGAAGCTTGAAAAAATAAATTGAACTATCATTATTATATGCTCATTATCAGATGGGGCTGAGTCAATAAAAATCAAGAAGTATTTTTTAATAAGTTTTTTTTTTTAAACTTTAAACAAAGATAACTTAACAAAAACTTAATCAAATTTATTTAAATAATTCTACTGTACAATTTTGTAAAAATTATTTTAAAAATATTTTAATTAAATTTGGTCAAATTTTTGTTAAGTTATACTCGTTTAAAGTTATAAAAAATTTTTATTATAAAAACTTCCTTGATTTTTATTGATTCACCCATATTTTGAACTTATTTTTTTTATAAATTTCAACTCACTCTCATTATAGCAAAAATGCAATATAGTGAAGAATTTTTATAATCCAGAATTATTAAACTTCAACTCTATATAGTAAGGTACATATAGTATTATCCTGATATCATCAGTGAGTTGTTTTTTTTTTATAAAATCTACATGGATCTACAGCTTTATATAGAATCATCAATCAAGCAATCAATCATCATCAATCATCAATTATCATCAATCCTTCAATCATCAATCAAAACATTATAAAATTACCAGCCGTCACAAGTGTGTCCATTTTTAATTATCTGATTGGATAAAAAAAGTGCTTTGATTAATAATAGAATACATCGTTATACATTGCAGGCATATCAACATAATCATTTCTCACGGTGATTTGATTAGCTTTCCCATATACATATGCACATGACTAATGACTTTGACATAACAAGAATACAATGCTCAATAATATGTTAGAATGCCATGATCATTTTTTATAAGATGGCACCATATTTTTTTTAAGCTTCTTATATCGATATACGGATGGCACAATGAACCCACAATTATAAAAGTAGAGATGTCATAAAACTTAATAATTACTTTTAGAATACGAGTTTTCATTTAGTGATACTCATATATCAATCAATTGTCAAAATTTACAGTACTTCACCACACTATCACGAATGTCTTCTATTTACTAAGTACATATATAATTACGATTTCAAACAATACTATTAGTTGTGCGCCTGTTACATACCAGATACACATGTACATACGTACGTATGTGGGTAAATACATTAATAAAATAAATTATGAAAATTCACATACCAGTGTCAAACCCAAAATTAGTGAGTCTGTAACCAAATCGAATGGATGTCTATGTAACCAAAGTTTAAGTTACGTAGAGTCGAAAAAAGTATGTTAAATTTGGTCGAGTAGTGATGCAGAGTTTAAGGACAGAACTAGTGTTTTATATAAGTTTGTAATGAGGGTGTTTATCAAACATTAGGTTTGATATATGAGACTTAGAAGTATATGATTTATTAAAAGTAATTAATAGTTATCGATATATAAAAAGTGATAGATTTATTAATAGTGATTGTAAAATATATGAAAATAATTGTATGATAAAATGATTTAATAAAAGCAAAGGTGGGAGTTATTTTTTTTCAGTGCTCAACGGTCTTTATTTATAATCAATTCTTTATTTATTTTGTGCATGCAGAATATGCTGTTTTCCCAGAATTATCTTTATTGCAATAATTATTAAAATTTACCTTATTCCCTCTTTTTGCATAATTGTTATAATTGTCATAATTCTAAAAATTCACTGATTTTCCTTAATTTTTGTAATTCCAAAACTCTCTGGAATTCCAGCAGTAAATCTAAAATTGGAATTCCTGGGTACATGCCTGCAGTCAAGTCACATTTCTGGTCTCATATTTCTTCCCACTTAAAGGTGAGTTCTATATACTGTCATCAACCAGCTGTTGATATTTTTTTATCTATAACTTCTTGAAGTCTTAAAATCAACCTTTTGTTGTTACTATCTGAATTTGAAAGAGCATCAGATAGGTCAATGCCAAGATAGATCAGGGTGGTAAATAAATGTATAATATAGCGGGTTGGGTGGTGAATGTGTAAAATCAAATAAACCAAAAAAAAAAAATACAAAACAAATAAAATCAAAATAAAATCTGACTAAAATCTAAACTAACTATAACTGTATGAAGTATAACAAGACAATGAGTTTATTATATATTTATAAGGGATGTCTACTCAGACCAAAAACCTCAAACAAAAAATGTTAAGACACAAAGCCCGAGACAAAAGATCTACCTTTAACAAGAGGGTGAAGATATAGAGTTTATATACATGTTAGCTAAGTATAATTTTAATAATACACTACAGATAATACCTATCTATTCTATCATATTGCATTACTAATCTTTATTTACAGCTAACACCGATCAAGCTTTCTTGTGTATCAAGGCCCGAATTAAGAGCTACACTCCAGCTATTAATCTCAGAGAACAAGGCCCAACTTACTAACATGTAATACTAACTCATTTCATAAATCAGATATAAGATATATGAAATAGGAATATTGGGGTAAGAGTATAGAGAAACAAATAAAGAAGGGGTAAATAACAAAAATAGAAATAAGGTGAAACAATAGAAAGACAATTAAGGAAGAAGAGATAACTATAACATAGGGTGAATATAAGTATTATAATTAAGGAAGGGATAAACAATGATCAGATAAAGGTTTAACAAAAATCAAGGAGGATAACAAATTACAATATTGCAGGGCTAACTAATAAATAAAAATTTTAGGTGTAAAAATGTTATAATAGTAACACCATGTTTAATATATTTGGTCAAGTTCATATTTGCTAAATATATTATAGATACAGACAAGGATCTGGTAGTAATATACTGATATAAGTAAGCATAGATAGCTTAGCTACTCTGAGGTGGTGGTAGCTAGTGTTGGTGGTATCACCTGAAGGGTTACGAAGTGTGAAAAGAAAAGATGTACTATTAATAGAAGTTAAAAGCTGGGAAAAATTATTAATAGACAGAGTAGTTATAGACAAAGAACTCAGAAATAGATTAGCAGTAATTTTAGAGCAAAAAGAAAATTAGATAGTCTTTTATTTTACACAGATGGCTCACTCAGGACATCAGAAAATGATCTCAAAATGCAAATGGGTTGTGGAATAATCCAAATAGCAGAGGTGAGTCAAATTATTCATCAAATAGCATGTATAACTGAAAAGTAGTTTTCTTTGATCAGAGCCGAGTTAGTAGCAATCCTCATTGCTTTATTAATATCACCAAAAGAAAAAGAGGTTGAAATCAGAACAAATAGTAAAGCAGCAATCTTAGCAATCAAAAGGAGACTAGAATCAAATAAAGCAAGACAGTGGTTAAAAATTAAAAATAGCAGTCTTATTACAACGTTAATAGAAATAGTCCAGACAAAACAACTGAAGCTGCATCTTACGAAAGTCAAAAGACATTCAGGTGAATTTTTTAATGACCTAACAAATCTCAAAGCCAGAAAAGGTGCATCGAGCTCAGAAATTTTGACCTCAGTATCACTAAGTACAAAAGAATACAAGCTAAGATTGAATTGGAAAAATGAACTAGTAGAAAAGTCGCTTCGATCTTTTACCAAAAGCTTGAAAAAGTAATTAGTAGAGCAGAATAGACATTCACACATAGTACTCAAAACACTACACATAAAGAAAGAAAAACTCATCAATGTTGGTCAATATTCTATAAACTTTTATAAAGTGGAATTAAACAACAAAATTATACATTTGAATCAAACAGCATTTAGCTCTTCAAATTAAAGTGTATAAACAACTTACTTCCAGTCTTTGAAAGATTAAGTCAGAGAAGACCAGATATTTATAAAACAAACAAAATGTGTAATATGCAAGAAGAAAACTGAGAATGTTGAATATCTAGTTAGTTGTGAAGTCTTACTAGGTCTACTACGTAATATAGAAGAGCAAGAAGCAGAGGCAACTCTTAAAAAGCTTGAAAAAGAAGACAATATAAGCAGGGACAACGAAGGTATTCTTGCAATGCTGGGAAAAGGAAGTACATCAGAAGAGATAAGAAGAAAAGAAAGATAGATCAGAGGCCTCATCACAAATGGTGATGTTGAAGAGCTTCGACCATTTTTCGACTCTAACAACTAAGTAAAAAAGTTTATAATTCAGTTCTAGAAAAATTGGATAAAGAGAATACATGAGATGATATGGGTCCCCAGATGCAAACTCGTACGGAATGGAAGAAAGAAAATAGTATAGCACCCAAAGAAAAGAAAAATGCTATTCCAAAAGCTAAGTGAGGAAGAAAGAAAGAGAAGAAGAATGGAGACGGGAAGAAAACTATATCTGATAAATTGCTCGAACAGAAAAGCAGAAAAAAAAAAGAAATAGAAAGATGGACCACAGTATTAGAAATAATGAGGAAGAAAGAAAGAGAAGAAGAATGGAGATGGGAAGAAAACTATATCTGATAAATTGCTCGAACAGAAAAGCAGAAAAAAAAAAGAAATAGAAAGATGGACCACAGTATTAGAAATAATGAGAAATAAAGTATTAAGTTGGATTTTAAGTATTCAATGTGCAGAGTGGTGGAAAATTAATTAGTAGTCTTGACAGGCTATAAGAACCTTCTGTCGAAGTATTAACGAATCCAAGTGCAGGATGAAGTAAAACTTACTATAGCAGATCGCACATAGGTGTCATTGAATAACCAGGTGAGCTAATACTTGTAATTTAGGTGTCAAGAGGAATAACCTCTTAAAAATTTTAATATTTTATAGTATAATATTATAAAGCCTAATAAAGTAGAGGCAAGACTGCCAAATTAAAAAAAAATTTTATATTATGCCAGAAAAGATAATTTTTTGGTTCCCATTACCCAGCTGGGTCATCAATGAATTTAAATTTATGAGATACAGTACTTAAGTTAACCAATCAGAGTATACTTAATACTAATATTTTGAATTAAGAACACTATGCAGACTTATGTTTTAGTAAATTTTGAATCAGAAGATGAAAAGGTCTTAGCTGTGTAACTTGCAAGAGCAAGAGAAGAAAAAAGTATTAATATCCAGATAAATTTATTTGATATTCATTGAACATTTTAATACTTCTAGTAATTTGACATATTATAGTTTACATGTAGATTTTATTCTTTTTTCATTTTAAATTAAAGTTCAGATTGATGGATAAGCATTTAGCAGATGCTTTTTGCAACTGCACTATACAACTTTGAGTTCAGATAAGACTAAAATTTATAATCAATAATTTGTATATAAATTTTCAGAAAATCAAGTTATAAGAATTTTTTATTTTTTTTTTTTGGTGTTAAGGTGAGGTCATGCCTCATGACTTTTATTATAAGTATATATTTTGTATATATTATGTGATACAATTGTTATATACTATTATTAAGTACATTATGGCTCAGACAGGTCTTGACTACTATCTGCGACCTAAACCTACCAGAGAATTCCATATCCCACTTATGTACAACCTGGATTTTTAACTACTATATCCGATTTGTACACAAAACTCCCTTCTATATTCATCTCTCATATTTACAACATGCAACTCCCTCTTTTGGTAACCTGTAGGAGGCCTCATAATCTAATAGTTACTCCCAAATTGGTCAGACCGCTCTGCTTCCCTAATTCAAGCCTATTTTAGCTACTATAGATTCTGCATCATGTGTTAATACCATGTGGAGCTTACACTCAAGAAAAACTATATTTCTTAAAAGATTTAATAATAATTTCTGTTGGAATTTTATTTCATGCTTCTATAACCTAATGACATATTATATTATGCTCTGGTTTTTTCATATTTCCTTTTTTAGTAAATTTATATTTTCCAACATCTATTTACATATTCTATTTTTTACAAAGCCAATCCTTAAATAGTTTGTTAATGCTTATATCCAAAGGTTGTACAACTAGTGTAAGTCTACTAGAAATAATATCTAAAACAGTATTCATATTATAGCATTTGTTTTTAAATGAATCAAATACTGATAATAATCTTTTATTTTGTCTACCAGGTCTTTGTTTCCAAACTGCTTCTAACTATTTTTTCATTAACTCTTCATTTATTCATTCACTCATTCTCTTATATTCTAATAACTATTTCAGGAGGATATTGACTTTTAGACACTTTTTTTTCTTTGAAAATAATTATTAAAGGGAGCTTTGATCTACAGTATTTGCTAAAACTTCTAAACCACAGATAAATTGGTTTTTATTATTCTTAGTTGTATATATAGGTATTGTTTTTGTGCCATAATTATTAATTATATAAGCACTAACCATATTAAAGTAAATAGGAGTTTCATCCATATTAGCAATGCAGTTAAGTTCAAAATTATTATTTATTCATAAAATTATGAAACTTGATAACTTAAGTCTTTAGAAAGTTTTTAGAAGGTTTTTGTATATCTGTAAAGAGAAAAGTTAACTGATTCATAAAAAGATTAAGCTATAAGTCTAATGCTTTAAAAGTATTAAGAGTATTAGGATATGATAACTTAAAACTTATTAGAGAGTAAGTTAGTCATATGAAATTTAATATCTTTAAAGATGACTGCTATTCTTCTTTGATGTTATTTAACTATCTACTTTTTCAATAAATTTTTAGCAAGTGGATATAATGATAAAGTACTAGATTCTACTTTATAACTTGTCTTTCTTGTATTATTAAAGTTTTTTTTTCACTCACTACTTGCTGATTTGAGTATGATCAATATTAAAGAACCATGCTACAGCATAATTATTTGTTTTTTTACATATTCAATTGTATCAAGTTTTAAATTTACAAAATAGCTTTTATGTTTTTCTTTTGGAATTTTAACAAAATGCAAAACTTTACAAATTTTTTTGCGTAACTGATTACAAAAAGTATATATATTTATTTGTATCTAGTTTATACTAGTTATAGTATAACAAACAATGCATATGATTAGAGGATAACTTCAATGAACTAATCAAACATTCTGTACTATATAATATTTAAAGGTATCAAAAAAGTCACAAATATTAACATTTTTTTCTTACCTGTTTTTTTTTTTTTTTTTTTTTTTTAGCTCTTTGACAGTCTTGCCGAAGCTTAAATATAATACTTTATTAAACAAACTTGAATGGAATGCATAATAACAGTATAGAAAATTGCAAACCTGATATCATCTGGCTATATTTAGTGTATCCAAGAGCGACTTGCCACACCAACCTACATGTAAGTTGTCAGCCCGCCAAGAGCTTATTTCTTCATTTTTACTTTCTTCACCGAGAGCAAAAGAAAATAATGTTCTATATTCTCAATACTAGAATATATATCAAGAAAAAAAAAGAGTTTACAAACAAAAAAAAACAAAAACAAGAAAAGGAAAATAATAAAAAATAAAAATGGTAAAAACAAAAAATGTAAAAAAAGAAAAAACAAAGAGATAAGCCCCGACAGGCTGAACAAAAAAAAAGCTATTTCCTGTAAGAAATAGCAGCTATTTCTATCAAGAAATAGCACAAAAATGAATACAAAAAAAAGAAAAAAGAGGGTGCACTATTATAACCTGTGCCAAGCAAATATAAAAATTATATAACAAACACAACTTTTGTATATCTCTACTGTAAAGCTTCGCCTTAATGTTAGTATTCCTTTCTGACTATACAATCAACTCTGGAATATTTGGTTCTAACCTAATCTGTATCTTGAGCCAGATGCTGCTACCATTCGTAGACCCGTATCTCAAGCCACCTGCTGCCGCAATTAGAACCCAGGACCTGTTCAAATTAGTAGCACCGTATCCGCCAAACACATAGTTGTAATCTATTCAGCTTTTCGGATTTGGGATGTAAACAATGTCGATCTTTTGGAGGGGGTAAGCCAAATTCCTACTTTTTATCCAAAAAAAATTTCCAAGAATGGCAAGAGTTATAGAAGGAAATTTTATAGGTAAAGAGCAACCACTTGCAAAACTTGTAAAGAGTATATTGAAAAATAAAGACTTTTGTTGTTCCCCTTGTCTTTTTTGTTTAACTCTTAAGAGACTTCATTGACAGAAACCCTCCTCTCCAGGACACCGTCTCCACCAAAATTTTTTGTACAAGGGCACTCCCTGCTAGTTATCTTGTACCAAAATGCTTTTGGCTTGCATGCCGAATATGTACAGGAGTTGTAAGAGAGGATAGAAGCAGTCACCTCTACAAAAACTACCTTGTCAGAATACAAAGCAACGTTATCTCCAACAAAATTTTTATTTTTCTTTGGGCAGAAAATTTGGGGCAAGTAATCATCAGAAAGAGTATTATACTTACTTGTTTTTCATACAGTATATTATTAGTTAATTTATTTATTATAAAATTACTATTATTTATTGGTATCTTATAAGTGGTGTATATTATACTTAAGAGCCTAACATAAATCAGGTGATTTCTATTTCTTAAGAGGCTACCCCACTCACTCAAACCTGATATCTTATTAGCTAATCAAATTGTATAAAAAATTTATATATTAATTAATAAAAAATTTCAATATTATATAACTTTTGATCTACTAAACAAAATTAGATGTTTTAACTATTAAAATGATTCTCTTAATGAGACAATTCTAACAAGTCTAAATTTATCAAAATCCAATTACTAGATCTTGAGATCAGTATAAATTTGTATACTATATACTATATATTACTATATATAGTATAGTATATAAATCCATATTGATCTCAAGATCTAATAATTAGATTTTGATAATTTTAGACTTGTTAGAATTGTCTCATTGAGAAGATCATTTTGGTAGTTAAATCATCCAAATTGGTTAAGTAAAACAAAAGTTATTTAATATTAAATTTATATATAATTTTAATTAAAAATTTTTTATA
Organism: Dentiscutata erythropus; assembly: GCA_910591965.1. Lineage (NCBI taxonomy): Eukaryota > Fungi > Glomeromycota > Glomeromycetes > Diversisporales > Gigasporaceae > Dentiscutata > Dentiscutata erythropus. Next base: position 21,620 of record CAJVPY010000931.1, read on the forward strand.
ATTTTAGCCGGCCAGAATTTAATAATTCTGGCCAGAATTACATCTAATGCTTTGGCTAACCATCTACCAAAAAATTAGCTGATTTAAATCAGCTCCCTAAGGCTTCAAATCTCTACTACTTTTTGTCATAGTCACCAAAAAAAGTTGGCTTAACAACTAGTAACAATTATAAAATCTATATTCATATTAAAATAAGTAATATAATTGTGTTAAAAACATAATTGATACAATTACTTTCGCACTAACTCATCCTTTAATTTATAACAATAGGATAGCTATATGACATTGTCACACTAATCAGAAAAAAAAAGAATAATCAATTGACAAAATCTGTAAGGGAGCTAACAATTATCAGGTGATTTTCTAGAAAGGAGAGGAGTCAAAAAAATTAGAATTTTATATATAAAACCTGATAATTTATATATTAAAAACTAGGAGGAGAAGTAAGTCTCTGATAAAAAAAAATCAGGTAATAAATAACACTGTCCTAACTGATACATGTTTTTATATATTTTTTACTACTCTTACTGTATTTT
>CAJVPY010000932.1:0-22147 GCA_910591965.1 Dentiscutata erythropus
CATTTCACCGACAATTATTCATCGACAAGTTCATTTTACCGACAGTCTATTTCACCGAAGCTCATTTCACCGACAAGCTTTTTTTTTATAAATTACACTAACTTTAACTCTAATTCTAACCTGACCCTAATGATATTGACCAGAATTACATTGTCTGTTAAATGAGCTTCGGTGAAATAAACTGTCGGTGAAATGAACTTGTCGGTAAGCAATTGTCGGTGAAATGCGGTGTCTACGAAGTGATTGTCGGTGAGTTGATCGTATCCCGTTTTGGGATACTAATATTTTTGAATGAATTCATTCATAAGAATGTTTTGAAATTTTTTTTCACTTTTTGAAGGTGTTAATCATAATTACAGTGCCATGGCTTATTTATGGCATATTGGGATTGTATAATTTTGCCTTGCATGACACCTAATATCATTTGTATCACTATAGCTGAGTAAAAAAGATTATTGGTTGCTTCACATCCAACAACTATGTTGTTACTATATTTATTTACAAATTAAATATTTGGAGATGATAAATATTTGATTCCAGTCATCTGGTGCAATGATCATAGTGTAATGTGATGCAAATTACTATGTAAATCAAGCAAGAAATGCAAAGATTTTCTGACAATTATTCAATTAAAACTTTTTTTCATACTAAGTTAATCGATCTTGTATAAAGATTTTATATAGTCAGTCAACCATTTTTTAGCAATATCTCGCGAACCACTAGGCCAATTTGGATGATTTAACCACCATTAGATGCGTCTCGGCGAGCTCTACAACTTTCAATTAATCAACAAATTCGATTAACACAGTACAAAAAAATTTTAATTGAATAATTGTTAGAAAATCTCTGCATTTCCTGCATAAGTGATTTACATAATGATTTGCATCACGTTACACTATTATCATTGCATATAGTGATTTATGCCGCATGATTTTAGTCGGCTGGCTAAGCCAGCTGACCAAAAACATCAGCCAAGCCAGTGTTGTTCCGGACATGGACATGAATATAGACCGTCCATGGACATGGACATGGACAGTCCATGGACATAGAGAGACAATAGAGTGTTCAATGTCCATGTTCACATGTTCATGGACAGGTGTCCAGGACAACACTGCCAATAATGACTGGCTAGAAAATAAGTTAGTCGCGCAACCAAACTCCAGGTTGGAATAATCGAAATTGACAATTTTGTCTAAAATTACTTGAAATTTTACTAATAAACAGTAGCCTATATACTAAGTCAAATTGTCCAAATGGTAATTTTGTTAAATATAGTTGGCTAGCACTATAGCTTAATGCCGGCCTAGTTCCGATTAGTGATGTGCCATTTATATGATACCTTAAAAAATTTTAGCGTACAGTATGTACAGTACGTACTGTACGTTAAGAAAGTGGGTATTTGATATCCTTAGGATAAACTAACTAAAACTCTACACTAAGCTACTGAAACAACCCAATCTAGGCTTCAAGACTCCTAAAATCTTGAGGTGGAAGGCAGAAAGAGGGTGTGGAAAGACTTGGTCTGAGTTTCAAGATCTTTCGGGTCTTGTGGTGATGGTTTCGGCCCTTGGATGAGACTTTTAGCTGATTACTGTTTTGTTGTATTAGTTTTTCTAACACTAACAACACTAATTATTCGATTTAGAATGCTCGTTCGTTTTGTGGTCATGTGTTATGTAATCACAATACTAGGAGTAATCAGTGATTAATTTAAGTCTACGTCACAGGTAGATATTTGGCAGAAATCAGATCTTCAATTAGCCAATGAGGCTAATGTCACAGGTAATTTCGAAGATCAATTAATTGTTCGATCAATTAATTGATTGTTGGCTTAATAAGTGATGACAATGTGTCACGAGAAAATAAGGTATTTAATAAGTGTATTTTCTTTATGTGGAAGGGGATCTAATTCTTCAGTAATCTCTCTTATCGATACTTAAGAAAAATGATTTTGACAAAGTCATGGGGACAAGGAATTACAGATGATAAGTATTGGTTCGTGTACTATATGTTTTAATAAAGGGAACAACTTGGGACTAACACTTCTATTCTAATTTCGACAGTGTTAACGGAACTTTTACTTTTCTCGGATTTTTCTAATAAGCGAAACTTCTACACTATTTTTGGGTTTTAATTTGGGGTCGATTAGGAACAATTATGGGTCAAAAGGAAGATAATTTGTGAGAAACAACTTCTACTAAAGTGATTTCGAAGTTAAAACTCAGGTGAGTGTTATCTTTATTTTGGGGCGAGCAAAGAGCTCTTTTATAATAAAATTTACAGACTAAATTCATGAAATTTACTAAATTCATGAAATTCACTAAATTTACTAAATTAACTAAATTTACTAAATTTACTAAATTTACTGAATTCATTACCTTAAAAGGAAACTTCACCCATCATACCCAAAAATAGAATAATAATAATAAAAAAAATACAAAAATAGAAAAAAAATGATAGACATCCAACACAGCCTGATTTCAGGTATAGTGACATTAACCTTAACTGTCACAATTATTCCCCTCCGAAAAGAGCTTGTAACACAAGCTCATCTTGAATTAAGTCACCAAATTGTTCCTTTGGCAATGTTGTGAGTTTGGTGAGACAGGTATGAGTAGTTCTATAGATTTGTTCAATCGCGAAGGGTTCGAACAAATAGTAGACATGTTTGGCACTCCGAAGGAAGTACTCACCGTACTTCCTTCTTGCTGCAGTTTTTTCAGTTGGAGTGGCAGTAGATATACAGACACCGAAATAGTAAGCATATACTAGGGCATCAACCCTATTTCTTCTAGCCTTGGCCCTATTGATTTCGTCTCAGGCAAGGGCTAATTTGGTTGCAATTCCTTGACCAGCATCGTAAGGGCAGGCGCGGCAATTACAAGCAAAGGTTCAGTAGTGAGTAGGTTCTGTTGAATCAAAGTTTTATAGGAAGCCATATTAATAGTAATTTCAGAATGTTTTAGTGTTAAAGGAGTTAGGTTGAATCTAAATTTTGCATTTTCAACGGCTAATTCGCAGCCTTTATATATTTTCTTCACTTTTCCTTCTTTTGTTCACTTTTCGCTTCTTTTTTTTTTTTTTTTTTTTTTTTTTTTTTTTTTATGTATTGTCTTTTTCTCATGTACTTCAATATGTGAGTTCCTTAGTTGCTTCGTTTGTAGTAAGGCTTGAGCAAGGCTTTATTCACAGGGTCTCTAGTACTTTTCCATTTAGTTCCCTTATTTTGTAGGTGCCGTTTGGAAGAATAGCATAAATGTAGTACGGTCCCTTCCATTTTGGTGTCAGTTTATTGGTACATGTGCCCAATTTCTGGGCATCTAGCACTAGTATTTTGTCTTCAATGTGAAAATCATCTGTGGCTTTGACTTGTAGATCATGACGCCTTTTTTGCTCTTGTTGTACTCTCTTAATTCGGTGCAGTGCATTTTTATAAGCTTCGGGCAGTTTACTGTCGATCTCATACAGCCTCTGTATGATAGTATCGTTCAGTAAATCTTCAGATTCACTAGGGTGGATGGGTAATTGGGCAGTTCTCCCATACACCAAGTAGAAAGGTGTTTCCTGCGTCATAGCTTGTTTCGCTGTGCGGTAGATGAACAGAATTGGTGGGATTAGTAAGTTCTAGTCCGTCATATTAGTGGTTAACCTCGCTATTGCATTGCACAACATTTTATTAAAATGTTCTACAAGCCCATTTGTTTGGGGATGATAGGGGGTGGAGTAGTAGTGCTTAGTGCTTAAAGCTGCTAATAATTCATCAACAACATGGTTGTTGAAGTAGAAGCCCTGATCAGATAATATGATGCTAGGACATCCGTGCTGGCATATTATTTTCTCATAAATAAACTGAGCCACTTCTTGTGTATTGGCCCTGGGAATTGCACAGGCTTCTGGCCACTTCATTATATAGTTGGTCGCAATGACTATATATCTGTTCATATGGGGCATTATAGGAAGTGGGCCAACTATATCGATCTCTATTCTATAAAAGGGGGCTTTTACGGGTATTGGGTGTAATAGTTCCTTAGATTTTTTACTTCTATGGCGTTGGTAGCTTTCACATATCTTCACGTACTCGCATATATCATGGTACATTTGAGGCCAATAGTAACATTCACAAAGTTTATTGAACACTATATCTTTTCCAAAATGGGCTCCTGTAGAGTGGTCATGGGCTAATTCTAAAATAGGTTCTATTTCTCCTTCTTGTAAGACCTTCATTGTCTTTTTCTCGGTCTTCTTTCTACTTTTTTTGTGCAGGCTTCTGGCCTTTACTTAGAAAAATTGACTTTGTTTTTCCAATCGCTTCTGTTGTTGACTATCATACATTGGTGAGTATTGACGATGTTAAAGGTAAATTATTAGTGCTGTATATAATTGCGGATCTATTTCTCTTTTTTTTTTTGAAATTAAATTTAAACAAGACCAAAATGTTCGGTCTTCTTCAGTTTCATCTTTTAGCCAGGATACCGACAACCTGGGCTGGATTAGATTTTTTGTTGGGTTTGGTGTGTTTTGATTGGGGTAATTCTTTTCTGTTGATATTCAGCTTTTTCAACCCAATTTCGTTTTGATAACAATGCCCAACTCTGTATGCGTATAGTTATGAATTTTTATTTCTCTTATAGTTATTTTTAACCGTCTATTTTCCTAGGGTTTAGTTGATTTTCCTTCCGTTTCTGCGGTTATATCTTCTATAAACTGCATACAGAGGTCCACCTTCCCTGGCTCTATATTCAATTCTTAGGCCCTTGTAAAATATCGCCTGCATACTTCGTTGGACACATCTTATTGTGTTCAGGTCTGTTGGGTAATTTTGCACCCCTTTTTTTGGTAATATATTTCTTCAACTAGTTAATTAATCTTCTGGCCAGTTTTTACCAGGCATAACCAATTTCAATATTGATATTCTTTTATTGAAATCCAAGTTCTTGATCTTCCAATCTTGGCTAGTTAATTCGAACCAGTTATAATTGGTTTGTATACTTTCTTATTTTTGCTACGAGGATTGGAGGGTTAGGTAAAAGAAATTTTGATTGTTGTTTCGTGGTCTCGTGTTTCCCATTTGACGATATTATCTTAAATTAAGCCTCAATATTCTTTATAAGTTCTTTGATTAGGGCCTCAATGTTCTTACTAAGTACTTGGCAGTTTTCCTTTTGAATGGGGCCCCACAACTTGCCCCATTTCATCCTGACTATCCTCGCTCTAACATCAGGTCTGTTACTACTTGTTCACACACACATATATATATATATATTTGATTTTTATATGCAACAAGGCTAATATGAAATATTACTAAATAATGTCATTATTGTCTGTTTATATTTTTTTTCTCTTTTTTTTTTTTTTTTCCTAATTACTCTTACTATAAGTTATTGTAGTTCCAATTAATGTAGTCATCAAATTCCGGTAACCATTTCGAGCTTTCCAGGTTAGCAGTAAATTCAGAAAATAGTTCTTTGTCTTCATTGGTATTCCACCAACAATGATTGGAACCTAGGTGTGGGTTATAATAGCTATAGCCTGTATCCTTATATCCATCATCACTACTGTCTTCGAATTCCAGTTCTTCTGTGATTTCACCCTATTGGGGTATATTAACTAAGTAAGCTTCATTCAAGTTAGTAGATTGTAATTCACTTTCAGTATTACTGCTATTTGTAGGCTCATTCTGGTATCCGTTTACAATCATCCAGGTTATCTCAATTCTGATTTCTAGGGCTAATTCGGTTAGGAGGTTTTGGTAACACCTTTTTCTTTCAATTTCATTATTGGTAAGTTCTTCTTCCTATTCATAGTTTATATATTCATCACTACTTGGCATCTCATTTTTATGTTTTCTTCAATCTATTCAGTAGTATTATTCTTCCAAGGAATAATTTCCAATTCCTCATTGGAGCCTTCTTAAGCAATAGCCCAGAAAACTTCAACTTCTTCCTTCAATTCGGCCGGGGCTACTAGGGTTTTTTGTTCAGGTAAATGGGGTTGTTCCTCTTCATTTTTCTTCATCATAATTTCCTTTTGGCTAAAAGTACTTGGATTGTTTCCTTCTTGGTTTCTCGGTAATTCTTCAGTCATTCTTGACAATGCATCAGTATTGTTATGCACTCTTCTGGCCCTATATATTATGGTGTAAATGTAGGGCTAGAGACGTAAAATCCATCTAGCCCACTTTTCTTTTAACGCGGTACTATGGAGCCATTTTAGGGCTAGATGGTCGGTAACGATGATAAAGGGTTTATACCCTAGGTAGTGATGGAAATGCTTCACAGCCCATACTATGGCATAGCACTTCAATTCAGTAGCTATATAATTTCTTTCTGGGCGGTGAGACTTTTACTAGCATACACAATGGCATATTCCTTGTCTGCTTCATCTTTTTGTGCTAGGACTGCTCCTAGTCCAACACCTAACATGTCAGTATAAAGGTAAAACGGCCTTTCAAAGTTTGGGTACCTTAAAACTGGAGCCATTATAAGGTGGGTCTTCAGTGTAACAAATGCTTGTTCCTGTTCCTTTTTCACTGATATGGAGTATCTTTTTCTAATAACTGGTGCAAGTGTTTGGCTATAGTGGCAAAGCCTCTAATGAATCATAGATAATAGGATGCAAGGCCTATAAAACCTCTCAGCTGCCTTAAGTTAGTAGGTGGAGAGAAATTTTTGACTTTTTCTACCTTTTTTTTTGTCTGGTTGAATACTATCAATCCCCACAGTATGACCCAGAAAATCTATATTTTCTTTAAATAATTCGCACTTTTCCGGGTTAAGTTTTAACCCTGCCACTTCAATTCTTGAAAGGATATTTGCCAGGTGCGATAGATGTTTCTAGTAAGTCTTGGGGTAGATTATGATATTGTTCAAGTATACTGCAACATATTGTCCTAAGGTTACTCAAAATATGGTTCATGGCTTGTTGGAAGGTGGCTAGCACGTTGCACAACCCAAAGGGCATAATGTTAAATGCGTATATCCCTTGTTTTGTAATGAACGCGGTTCTTTCCTGATCTTCAGACTTCATGGGTATCTGCCAGTACCCACTAGCCAAATTGAGGCTTGAAAACCAATGAGACTTGTTAAAAAGATTTAGCATGTCATCTATACGCAGTAGAGGATATGCATCTTTCTTTGTCGTGGTGTTAAGTTTTCGATAGTCGACATATAGCTGCAATTTTCTGTTCTTCTTAGGGACTATAATGACTGGAGAGGTCCAGGCACTCTTTAGTTCGTATATAAACCCGTGTTCAATAGCATTTTAATTTCCTTATCTAGGAAGTCCTGTGCATCAGATGAAATTCGATAGGCTGGTTGCCTAATTGGCTTGGCGTTATCAGTATCAATTTTATGTTGAACTCCTTCAGCATAGCCTATTTTGTCTAGCCCTGTTGAGAGGACGTTGAAGTAGGTTTTGAGAATATGCCTTACTTCTTGTCTTTGTTCCAGGTCTAAAGCCTCTACTTGTATTAATTTTTCGATTAATCGATCAGTAGTTGGCTTAGACTAGGGCTTATTCTCCAGGGTGGGGATTTCTTCCACATTGGTTAAATAAATTGCTGGGTTATCACTTATTTTATATAGACCAACATTTTTTTCTTGTTGCATTTCAGTTTTATCCATATGATATCCTTCCATTTCTTCCAGGTCTTTTTCTTCTTTGTATAGGTCGAAGAAATTATTATCTCCTTCAGTTTTATCTTTGGGTAGCTCTTGCTTATCCTCTCTCGCTTGGTAGATTGGTACTTCTATTTGCTTATCTAAGTACCGAAGAAATAATTTCTTTTCATCGAAATATAAACAAGCATGAACTTTCTGGAACCAGTCCATGCCGAGTAACATCATTTCTTCAGGATTTTTGATGACCTGAAAATCGGTGGGTACCATTATACTTTGTATGGTTAGTTTTACTCCAGGTAATTTACCCAATGTTCGCCCCCGGGTCCCATTTGTAGTAATAATTACTGTATTAGAAAGTTCTATTATAACAAGGCCTAATTTTTTTGCTAGCTTTGCCAAAATTATGCTAACTGCGGCTCCCGAATCTAGGACTGCCAAAATCGAATTGTTTTGGACCTTAACGTAATATTTAGCTGCCATGGTTCATTGTATAGATTTATCTTCCGTAAAATTAGTTGCCTCAGGTGTAATGATAATAGGATATTGCAAGGCTTGTACTAATTTTTGACTTTGCCAAGAGAACTTGGAGTAATTGTATATATGTGGTATTGGCGCATTGGCTTAACAGGTCTTTAGCGATGTTGTATGGTGATATCGAATCTATAACTAAAAGGCCTTGTTTATGCCTTATTTTGTTAGGTACTTCGGGCTGGGGCTGGGCAGGGACTTGTATCAGGGTATCTTCTTCTATAGGGGCTGGTTGGGTGTTTGGAGCACTACGTTGAGTTCTAAAGCGACTCTTTTCCTCAATCAGTTATTCCAGTTTGCTTCATTTTCGGGTCTTTCAGTTCTCTTAGCGGCATATGCTTCGTCTTCGTCATCAATATTGCATAAATTGATATTTCTAGTGGTGGGGGTGGTCCTAGTATAGTTATTAGGGGTTGTTAGTAATTTTGGCGTAGTTCCAAAGGACAATTTCTGGCTATATGGCTTCTTCCTCTACAATTATAACAGATGATGCCTTCATTTCTTCATAGTTGTAACTGCCGCAGCTGGATTTGGTGGTTATTAGCTTGGGGTCTGAGTTGATTAGTTTCTATATTAACAGCCAGGGCCATGGTCAATTTTTCGCAATTTGCAGCCATCTGCTGCATTTTTTGCGTTAAATCATCTAGGACCTGGCTAGTAGGTTCTTTCTTATTCCTGTTCTCATAATATTGACCAGCTTCTATTTTTCTTGCCTTTGCAATAGCAACATCCAACATATCGAAGTTTTCAGCAGACATTAGAGCGGCAGTTTTGCCATATAGGCCTCCCATAAACATCTTTATGATGTAAGTAGCAGGTATTTGATGATTATGGTCAACTCTTTTCAATAATTTTTTGAACTAGTAGGCGTATTTTTTGACTTTTTCTTTTTCTTTTTGGTTCAAATTGGTTAGTTCTAACTGCCATTGGTGCTTGCATTCCGGGGTGGCAAAATACTTAGTAAAGAACTGGACGAAACTTTCTTCTGGTTATCATCATCGTCCCAAAAGAGAAAATTCTCTCTTTGATCGTTATACCAGCTAGCTGCTAGGCCTGATAGGTGTCCAGAAGCAATTTTGATTTTCCTTCCCCGGCCCCAATTATTGGCGTTAGCAGCCCTTTCAAAGGCCTCAATTCATTCAACTGGGTCTTCATCTTCTTCTCCCTTGAATGTTTTGTCATGGACCCAGTTGTTTTCTCTAAGGTTCGGAGGAACATTGTGGATAGCAACTTCTCAAAATGCTTGGGCTATTTCTCAGGGGCCGGGTATGGTTCAGCTGGTTGTGATTGGTATGCAGGCAGGAGATCATGGATAATAGGTTCTCCATCAACCATCCTATTGTCTTCAAGATAGTCGAGGTCTGATATAGTATAATTAGAAAACTTTTTTGGGTATATAGATCGTTTGTGGTTGTGTATAATTTAGTAAGAAAACTTGAAATGCTTGTGAGTTTAGAAGTAAGAATCTCACAGTCACCACTAATTGAGAAAGTGGGTATTTGATATCCTTAGGATAAACTAACTAAAACTCTATACTAAGCTATTGAAACAACTCAATCTAGGCTTCAAGACTTCTAAAATCTTGAGGCGGAAGGCGGAAAGAGGGCATGGAAAGACTTGGTCCGAGTTTCAAAATCTTTCGGGTCTTGTGGTGATGATTTCGGCCCTTGGATAAGACTTTTGTATCCTTTTAGCTGATTACTGTTTTGTTGTATTAGTTTTTCTAACACTAACAACTCTAATTATTCGATTTAGAATGCTCGTTCGTTTCGTGGTCACATGTTATGTAATCACGATACTAGCAGTAATCAGTGATTAATTTAAGTCTACGTCACAGGTAGATATTTGGCGGAAATCGAATCTTCAATTAGCCGATGAGGCTAATGTCACGGGTAATTTCGAAGATCAATTAATTGTTTGATCAATTAATTGATTGTTGGCTTAATAAGTGATGACAATGTGTCACGAGAAAATAAGGTATTTAATAAGTGTATTTTCTTTATGTGGAAGGGGATCTAATTCTTCAGTAATCTCTCTTATCGATACTTAAGAAAAATGATTTTGACAAAGTCATGGGGACAAGGAATTACAGATGATAAGTATTGGTTCGTGTACTATATGTTTTAATAAAGGGAACAACTTGGGACTAACACTTCTATTCTAATTTCGACAGTGTTAACGGAACTTTTACTTTTCTCGGATTTTTCTAATAAGCGAAACTTCTACACTATTTTTGGGTTTTAATTTGGGGTCGATTAGGAACAATTATGGGTCAAAAGGAAGATAATTTGTGAGAAACAACTTCTACTAAAGTGATTTCGAAGTTAAAACTCAGGTGAGTGTTATCTTTATTTTGGGGCGAGCAAAGAGCTCTTTTATAATAAAATTTACAGACTAAATTCATGAAATTTACTGAATTCATTACCTTAAAAGGAAACTTCACCCATCATACCCAAAAATAGAATAATAATAATAAAAAATACAAAAATAGAAAAAAAATGGTAGATATCCGACACAGCCCGATTTCGGGTATGGTGACATTAACCTTAACTGTCACAACGTTGTCAGGGGCTCCTGTGGCCCCCGAATTTATTTTTTTTCTATTTTTATCTTTTTTTTTATTTCTGTATCATTGTACCGGTTACGTTCTAGAAGCATAAGCTTAGCATAGTTAGTCCATATAGTAGTAAACAAGATCATAGCCTCGATACCTATTTTGGTAGGATCGAAGGTGAAGAAAATTACGGAAATGAAATAAATGAAATTTATTTCATTTATTTCATTTTCTTCATCTTTTAAATGAAGAAAACTTGTTAACATATGCGCTGAGTCATTACAGCCGTAGCAATGTAAAAACTATATAATGTGAGGACTTTTCGCACAAATAAAGATAACTCATTCGAGTTCTTGAAACCAAAAACTCTAAAAACTTCGAAGTTCATATAGTAGAAGTTGTTCCTTAAAAAACATTATACCTTTGTTACCGAAATTGTTCTCCAATAAATCGCTTATTTTCCCTACCCGAAATTATTGACATTAGTAAAGTTTTGAGAAAGAACGAAAGAATTACAATACACTTATTACTTCCCTTAAATAGTAAATTGAGTTGATCCTTATTGTTAATAGAAATTATCGAACAATAAGACTGATCACCCAAATTACCCGTGACCTTAAGTTTCTCGTGACGTACTAGAATATTTAAAATCCGATCGCCGCTAATATCGATTGAGCTCAGCTGATCTACTTTCTCGTGACGTTGGATCACCAAAAGCCGCAGTCATCAAAGTGACATCACACGTGACCAAGAAAGCCGTAATACGCTAGAAGAAGAAGAATATAGGACATTAGTATTAGTATTTCAATACAACTAAGACAATATAAGAAGTGTAAAGCAAAGGATACTTATATTAAGCCCGGCAAACCCTAACAAGACCCAAAGAGACCTCGTAACTCGGACCAAGTCCTCCACGCCTCTATTCGAAACCTGCTTGCTATTCAAGGTCCTTGGAGTCTTGACGCTAGTTTTGAATTATTGTAGTTATAGTTTAGATAGTTTAGGTAGTTTAGTAGAGTTATTGTTTAGTTTTAGGTTTGAATTAGTCAGTCACACTTTCACAACGTACTGTACGTATAGTTCTTTTTCTGGCATCTGATTGGCTGGAACAAGTGATCGCGAAAGTTTTAGCGTACAGTACGTACTGTACGTATATTACTGTACGCGGCACATCACTAGTTTCGATGCATTCGATCTAAATTTTGGATTATATAAAAAAATACTTATGTGATTAGTGAACCCTTAGCCGCATTAGCCAGCCGACAGCTTTATATTGGCTGGCTTAACTGGCTAAGCCGGCTTAGCCATGGCTGCTTCAGCCGGCTTAAAACACTATTAGACAAAATTGTCAATTTCGTCTAAAATTACTTGAAATTTTACTAATAAACAGTAGCTTATGTACTAAGTCAATTTGTCCAAACGTTAATTTTGTTATAATATAGTTGGCTAGCATTATAGCTTTTTATGCCGGCCCAAATTTTGGGAAATACTTATTATGTAATTGGTGAACCCTTAGCCGAATTAACCAGCCGACAGCTTTATATTGGCTGGCTTAACTGGCTAAGCCGGCTTAGCCGTGGCTGCTTCAGCCAGCTTAAAACACTAGCGCGATATAGCGCATAGGCGAAAAAGATAAAATTCTAGATCTTTTTTTTTTTTATAAAATACAATTATATAGTGCTTTACAGTGCTGGAAATTTGGGTTGAGATTTATGTTCTCATGAGAACAAATCATTTAATTTAATGTTCTCGGAAATTTATTTATGTTTTCAACAGTAAAATTTAGTTATATCCCTATTTTTAAACGGAAAATATCAGACATTTATTCAAATTTTGTCCTAACCTTTCTCGCCTTTTATGCTCATTCATTTCCTTCTCGGATTATTTCGGAACTTAGCTCGATTTCTAATTTTAATTCTATCTGACATTATGCTATTATGTTTATATAGAGAACGTATCTTTCGAAAATATATTCTCAAAATTTTTTTAAATAAAGAACATTTACAGAATATCAAATGTTCTCGAATATAAAGATATGAAAACATGAGAACATAAGATTTCCAACACTGGTTTCACCTACGACAAAGTGCATTAAGCTTGTATAATTTACCACTGCTTCACGTAGCTATTAAAATCAACTTCGTTCTTACGTACTACAAAATGACGGGCATCACGTGACCGAAAAGAGGAGCAGCCAAACGCAACGTTGCAAGAATACCAAATTTACCAGATTGTGGTGAAATCAGATGCAATGAATGAAAAGGGTAATACAGGCGTGAGAAAATCAACACAAATGAGGACACAATGGCGATAACAAATGCCTGGCGTACATAATCGAACACTTATTAAGGAAAAAAGGCAAATATAAATACCGGGAACAAAGAAACAACTTCCTCGGTACTGAAATAAACATCGGATCTAATTATTCGATACCCACCCATCCTGCCCGAAAAGAAGTCACGTGATTACATCATTTTCTTCATTCACAGTCGGCGGGAATGGCCCACCGACTAATCTCACGGCTACTCCCAGCGCAATGACTTTCGCTAAATGCCTGCCGTTCTGACCAACTCGACCAATTACTCGCTTTATCATGTATTCTGCTAACCTTAAATTTAATAAAAATCGCCTCCGGCCTAAATATCTGTCGGCGTAGTCCAAATTAACATGTCGTATAGTGCGAATGCTTTTCAATATAGATACAGCATTGTTGCTCAATTCCTCGAAAGTTATTTCCTCTACAGTCCATTTACCCGTCATCACATAGGGTTAGGCATATATTGTGATGACCTGAAAGGGAAGTAACTCTCGGGAAATCGTATCCCACGAAAAAGTTACACAAATACATATTGACGTAAAAAAGGCACCCAATGAGTTTTAAAGATTATTTCACTCTTACTCCGATTCTGGTACTGTTAATTTTCCTACATTTTAAAATTATGGATGATGAGTTTATCGGTATTCCTTTTATTCCTTTTTTGAATGGAGAATGCGCAAACTGCAACCAAAATAACACATCTCCAGCTTGGTGTCAGACATGTGATCCTCAGAATACAACACAAGGATGGACAAGTGGAAATAAGGAAGTCGACGATTGTATTAAAAAATTTCAACTTAAAGCTACAAAATACGAAAATGTAATTGAATGGATCCCTTTTGATAGATTAGATAATATTCAAAAGATTTGTGATTTATTTTCAGCAATCTGGATAGATGGAATTCGATCTATAAACAAAAACGATCATGGTGAATATATACAGTCACGTATACCATCATATACAGTGGAGCTTAAAACTTTAACTAGATCGCCAAATTTATCCGATATATTAAAAGAAGTAAGATAAATCGTTTAAATTATCATCGTACTATACAATTACTTTATTTTAATTCATACGTATTTATATATTTGTAAATATTTAATAAGTTTATAGATTATATTCAATTAAAGAAAAGTGAACTTAATGTATATGGACTAACTCAAAGCACTACAAAAAATGAGTATATGTTAGTATTCGATAAATTTGGTTATATAAGAAATAAATTTCAGGGAAAATGTGCAAACTGCAACCGATTTAACACATCTCCAGCTTGGTGTCTGACATGTGATCCTCGGAAAGAAACGCAAGGATGGACAAGTAGAAATAAAGAAATCGATAATTGCATTAAAAAATTTCAACTTAATACAAAAATGTAATCGAATGGATTCCTTTTGATAGACTAGATAGCATTCAAAAGATTGGTAATAGATTTTTAGCAACCTGGTTAAATGGAATACGATATATAAAAGAAGATGGTTATGGCGAATACGCACAGTCACGTACGCAGCCATGCATGATTACACTTAAACCATTGGCTGGATCACAAAACTCACTAGGAATGTTAAAAGAAGTAAGATAAATACAGTATATAAAATATTATTGTAATGTATTAATACTACTCACATTGCTTGGTTTTAATTCATATTTATATATTATAAATATTTAATAAGTTTACAGATCATGTACAGTCAAATATTCTTAAAGTATATGGACTAACTCATGACACAGCTACAGGTGAATATATGTTGGTATTTGATGGATTTGAATTTGAAAGGGATGATGAACATGGAGTATGTGCAAATTGCAACCGACATAACACATCGCCAGCTTGGTGTCAGACATGTGACCCTCTAAAAATAATGCATGGATGGACAAGTGGAAATAAGAATGTGGATGATTGCATTAAAGAATTTCAACTTAAAGCTACAAAATACGAAGATGTATTAGAATGGATTCCTTTTAATAAATTAGATAATATTCAAAATATTGGTGACAAATTTTTAGCAACCTGGTTAGATGGAATACGTTATACAAAGTATAATGGAAGAGTTGATAATGAATATATATATATACAGTCACGTATACCAACATGTAAAGCGGAACTTAAAACACTAACTAGATCACAACACTTATTAGAAATGTTAAAAGAAGTAAGATAAATATTTAAAATATTATTCTAATGTACTACTGTATGTTGCTTTATTAATTCATAATTATATAATTTAATTATATATAAATATTTAAGTTTATAGATTATGTACAGTTAAAGGATTCTAAAGTATACGGACTAACTCAGAACACGACTACAAACGAATATATGTTGGTATTTGATGAATTTAGTTCTGAAAGAAAGGATCGGAAAGGAAAATGTGCAAATTGCAACCGATATAACACGTCTCCAGCTTGGTGTCAGACATGTGATCCTCAGAAGACAACACAAGAATGGACAAGTGGAAATAAGGAAGTCGACAATTGCATTAAAAAATTTCAACTTAATGCTACAGGTTACGAAGATGTAATTGAATGGATTCCTTTTAATAAATTAGATGATATTCAAAAAAATGGTGATTTATTTTCAGCAATCTGGTTAGATGGAATACGATCTATAAACGAAGATGATCATTATGAATGTACCCAGTCGCGTATACCATCATATAAAGTGGAGCTTAAAACATTAACTAGATCGCAAAATTTATCAGATATATTAAAAGAAGTAAGATAAATTATTCAAATTATTATCGTACTATACAATTATATTTTTAGCTTTATTTTAATTCATATTTTTATATTTAAAATATTTAATAAGTTTATACACGTAGATTATATACAATTAAAGAACAATGAACTTAAAGTATATGGACTAACTCAAAGCATTGCAACAAACGAATATATGTTGGTGTTTGATGAATTTGGTTCTAGAAGATATAGTTATAATGGAAAATGTGCAAATTGCAACCGATTTAACACATCTCCAGCTTGGTGTCAGACGTGTGATCTTCAGAAGACAACACAAGGATGGACAAGCGGAAATAAGGAAGTCGACGATTGTATTAAAAAATTTCAACTTAAAGCTACAAAATACGAAAATGTAATTGAATGGATCCCTTTTGATAGATTAGATAATATTCAAAAGATTGGTGATAAATTTTTAGCAATCTGGTTAAGTGGAATACGAATACGATATATAAAAAAAGATGGTCATCGCGAATACGCACAGTCACGTACGCAGCCATGCATTATTGAACTTAAACTATTGGCAATATCACAAAACTTATTAGAAATGTTAAAAGAAGTAAGATAAAATACCGTGTTTAAAATATTATTTAATATGCTAATACAAATTGCTTTATTTTAATTCATATTTATATTTATAAATATTTAATAAGTTTATAGATAATGTCCAGTCAATAGATCTTACGGTATACGGACTAACTCAGGACACAACAACAAATGCGTATATGTTAGTATTTGATGGATTTAAATCTAAAAGGAATTATGAATATGGAGTATGTGCAAATTGCAATCGACATAATACATCAAAAGCTTGGTGTCAGTCATGTGACCCTCTGAAAATAATACAAGGATTGACAAGTGAAAATAAGGATGTGAATGATTGCCTTAAAGAATTTCAACTTAAAGCTACAAAATACGAAGATGTAATCGAATGGATTCCTTTTAATAGATTAGATAATATTCAAAAGATTGGTGATAGATTTTTGGCAACCTGGTTAGATGGAATACGATGTGTAAACAATAATCATGAAGCCGAGTATGGATATGAATATACACAATCACGTACACCAAAATGTAAAGTGGAACTTAAAACATTAACTAAATCACAAAACTTATTAGAAATACTAAAAGAAGTAAGATAAATATTTAAAATATTATTGTAATGTACTACCGTAAGTTGCTTCATCTTAATTCATATTTATATATTTATAAATATTTAATAAGTTTGTAGATTATGTACAGTTAAAGAATTTTAAAGTATATGGGCTAACTCAAAACATAACCACAAATGAATATATGTTAGTAGTCAAAGATGAATTTGAATCTGAAAGGTATTATGAATATGGATTATGTGCAAATTGTAATCGATATAATACTTCTGTAGTTTGGTGTCAGACATGTGACCCTCCGAAGGCAACACAGGGATGGACAAGTGGAAATAAAGAAATCGATTATTTAATTAAAGAAATTCAACTTAAAGCTACAAAATATGAATATTTATTAGAATGGATTCCTTTTAATGAATTAGATGATGTTCAAAATATTGGTGATAAATTTTTATCAACTTGGTTAAATGGAATCCGATATGTAAAGAAAACTAAAGGTGATTATGGATTAAATGAATATATGCAGTCACGTATACCAAAATATAAAGTGGAGCTTAAACCATTAATTAGAACACAAACCTTATTAGAAATGTTAATAGAAGTAAGATAAATTAATTAAACAGTATTATATAGCACTATTATATATAACTTATTTTAATTCATATTTAAATATTTATAAATATTTAATAAGTTTATAGGTTATGTACGGTCAAAGGATCTTAAATTATATGGACTAACTCAGGACACAACCACTAATGAATATTTGTTGGTATTTGATGAATTTGGTTCTGAAAGGAATAGTTATAATGGGAAATGTGCAAATTGCAACCGATATAACACAAATTTCGCTTGGTGTCAAACGTGTGACCCTCAGAAAACAATACAAGGATGGACAAGTGGAAATGCGTATATCGATGATTGTATTAAAGAATTTCAACTTAAAGCTACATCTTATGAAGATGTGATCGAGTGGATTCCTTTTAATAGACTTGATAACGTTCAAAAGATTGGTAATAGGCTTTTAGCAACCTGGTTAGACGGAATACGGCTAAATCAAAGTAGAAGTAGCGAGAAGTATACACAGTCACGTACACCGCAATGTATAATTGCACTTAAAATATTAACTAGTTCACAAAATTTATTAAATATTTTAATAGAGGTAAGATTATACGTATTATTTATTGTATATGGTTTATTTGATCAATAATGTGTAAATTTAACATCTTTATATTTTACAAGTTCAAAAATTTGAAATTAAAGAATAGAAGTGTTTATGGATTAACTCAAAACACAACCACAAATGAATATATGTTAGTATACGATGATTTTATTTCTAAAAGAGATAGTGGAAATGGGAAATGTGAAAATTGCAACCGATATAACACTTCTAAAGCTTGGTGTCAAACATGTGACCCTCTGAAAATAATACAAGGATTAGCAAGCTGAAATAAGGACATTGATAATTGCATTAAAGAGCTTCAACTTAAAGCTACAGAACATGAAGGTGTAATCGAATGGATTCCTTTTAATAGATTAGTTAATGTTCAAAATATTGATGATAGATTTTCAGCAATCTGGTTAGATGGAATACGATGCGTAGATGAATATAAATATACACAGTCACGTATACCAACATATAAAGTGGAACTTAAAACATTAACTAGATCACAAAGCTTATTAGAAATGTTAAAAGAAGTAAGATAAATATTTAAATTAATTATACTGTACTACTATATATTGGTTTGTTCTAATTTATATTTATAATTTTTAATAAGTTTATAGATTATGTACAGTTAAAGAATAGTGAACTTAAAGTACATGGAATAACTCAAAGCGATGCAACAAATGAATATATGATGGTATTTGATGAATATGTTTTAAAAGGAGAGAAAATAATGGAAAATGTGCAAATTGTTGCCGATATAACACATCAAAAAGTTGGTGTCAGGCATGTGACCCTCAGAAAATAGCACAAGGATGGACAAGTGGAAATAAAGATGTCGATGATTGTATCAAAGAATTTCAACTTAAAGCTACAGAATATGTGAATGTAATCGAATGGATCCCTTTTAATAGATTGGATAATATTCGAATGATTGGGGATAGATTTTTAGCAATCTGGTTAGACGGAATACGATGTGTAAAGGATATATATTGTGAATTTACACAGTCTCGTAAACCATCATTCACAGTAGAGCTTAAAGCATTAACTATATCACAAGATTTATCAGACATGTTAAAAGAAGTAAGATAAAGATAAAGATTTGAAATATTGTGTTGTACTACTATGTTGCTTTATTTTAATTCATATTTATATATTCACATTTAATAAGTTTATAGAATATGTACAGTTAAATAATGAGCTTAAAGTATATGGACTAACTCAAAACACAGCTACAAACGAATATATGTTAGTATTTTATGGATTTGAATCTAAAAGGAATTATAAATATGAAGTATGTACAAATTGTTGCCGATATAACACATCAAAAGGTTGGTGTCAGACATGCGACCCTCTGAAAATAATACAAGGATGGACAAGTGGAAATAAGGATATCGATGATTGCATTAAAGAATTTCAACTTAAAGCTACAAAATACGAAGATGTATTAGAATGGATTCCTTTTAATAAATTAGATAATATTCAAAACATAGGTGACAAATTTTTAGCAACCTGGTTAGATGAAATACGTTATACAAACCACAATATATATTATCTTTTTTTAGTAAGCTATGCTTAAGTTTATAAATATTTTTTGGGGTTGGTTTTGGGCTTATGAAAGCTTAGTCTAACCCAGCCCATTTTGCTCTTTAATATACAGGCACCATATAAAGTGGAGCTTAAAATAATGTCGAAAAATATAACAGATATGTTAAAAGAAGTAAGTTAAAATATTTATCTTATTATTGCATCATACTATTATGTAGCTTTATTTTAATTCATATATATATATTTATAAATATAAGCTTATGAATTATGTGCAGTTAAAGAATAGTAAAGTGTACGGACTGACTCAAAATAAAACCACAAATGAATATGTTAGTATTTGATGAATTTTATTCTAAAAGAGGTATAGAGAATGGGAGATGTGTAAATTGCAACCGACATAACACTTCTAATGCTTGGTGTCAGACATGTGACATTTATAAAACTACGCAGGAATGGCAAGAATGGACAAGCGGATATAAGGAAGTCGACAATTGTATTAAAGAACTTCATCTTAAAGCTACAAAATATGAAGATGTAATCGAATGGATTCCTTTTAATAGATTAAATATTATCCAAAAGAATGACGATAGACTGTTAGCAACCTGGTTAGATGGAATACGTTATGCAAAATATAATATATCCCAGTCACGTATGTCATCATCTGTAGTGGATCTTAAAACATTAACTAGATCACCATATTTATCCGATATGTTAAAAGAAGTAAGTTAAATAAAAGATTATTGTACTATAAAATTTATTGTAATTCATATATATTTATTATAATTCATATACATCTATTGTATTTATAATCTTTAATAAGTTTACAGACTATGTAGTGTTGAAGAATAGTGATTTTAAAGTGTATGGAATAACTCAACATACTACCACAAACGAATATATGCTAGTATGTGATGAATTCTATTGTAAAAGAGAAGAATATTATGAAAAATGTGTAATTTGCAACCGATACAACACATTTTACGCTTGGTGCCAGACGTGTGACCCTCAGAAAATAACGCAAGGATGGACAAGTGGAAATAAGGACGTCGATGATTGTATTAAGAAATTTCAACTTAAAATTACAAATTATGAAGATGTAATTGAATGGATTCCTTTTCATAGATTAGATAACATTCAAATGATTGGTGATAAATTTTTAGCAACCTGGTTAGATGGGATACGAAAAATAGGACAAGTAGAATACGTTGAAGATGATGAATGTAAATATAGCCGTATACAGTTACGTACACCGCCATGCACAATTGCACTTAAAACAATGGCTAGCTCACAAAATTTATTACAAGAAGTAAGTTTGTACTATTTCATTTGTGTTTTTTTTAAAAAAAAATTAATAGCATAGATATATAAAATTTATTAATATATTCATATAATTTAAAAGTTTAAAAACCATGTACAATTAAAGAGTATAAATGTTTATGGACTAACTCAAGACACAACAACAAATGAGTATATGTTGGTATTTGATGAATTTGGCTCTAAAAGGAATGATAAATATGGAATGTGTGCAAATTACATTAGATATAATACTTTTAAAGCTTGGTGCCAGACATGTGATCCTCAGAAAGCAACACAAGGATGGACAAGTGGAAATAAGGAAGTCGATGATTGTATTAAAGAATTTCAACTTAAAGCTACAAAATACGAATATGTAATCGAATGGATTCCTTTTGATAGATTAGTTAATATTCAAAAGACTGATGATGAGTTTTCAGCAACCTGGTTAGATGGGATACGATATGTAGATAGGTATGCAAAGGGATATGCACAGTCACGTATACCATTATATAAGGTGGAGCTTAAGACATTAGCTAGATCACTAAATTTATCAGATACATTAAAAGAAGTAAGATAAATGTTTAAATTATTATAATCTTATTCAATTGTATACATCCTTTATTTTTAATTTATATTAATATATTTATAAACATTTTACTAAGTTTATAGATCATATTCAGTTAAATAATCATGAGGCTAAAGTATACGGACTAACTAAAGACATTGCAAATAATGACTATATGATGGTGTTTGATAAATTTAATTCTAAAAGAATTTGTTGGAATAAAAAATGCGCAAATTGCGACCGATATAACACATCGCCAGCTTGGTGTCAAACCTGTGACCCTCAGAAGACAACACAAGGATGGACAAGTGGAAATAAGGATATCGATGATTGTATTAAAAAATTTCAACTTAAAGCTGTAAAATACGAAGATGTAATTGAATGGATTCCTTTTGACAAATTAGATAATATTCAAAAAATTGGTGAAGGATTTTTAGCAACCTGGTTAGATGGAATACGATGCGTAGATGGAGTTCAATTTAGATATACACGGTCACGTATACCTACATGTAAAGTGAACCTTAAAACATTAGCTAGACCACCAAATTTATTGGATATGTTAAAAACCAGTAATAGTCAAAAAGAAATTAACACCAGTTAAAGAAATCGCAGAGAAGTACGTGCTTCACGAATACAAACAAGCATATATAAACAAAGTACTAGTACCAAGATCATTACCAAAATTATTGGAACTAGCAGTACGATATAACGAACCAAA